>CAUYLG010034039.1:0-67384 GCA_963573385.1 Cacajao melanocephalus
ATCAGAGATTATTACAAACAACTCTATGCACATAAACCAGTAAACCTGGAAGAAATGGATAAATTCCTGGACACTTGCACCCTCCCAAGCCTAAACCAGGAAGAAGTTGAAACCCTGAATAGACCAATAACAAGGGCTGAAGTTGAGACAGCAATTAATAGCCTACCAACCAAAAAAAGCCCAGGTCCAGATGGGTTCACAGCCAACAAACAAATTCTACCAGACGTACAAAGAGGAGCTGATACCACTCCTTCTGAAACTATTCCAAACAAACCAAAAAGAAAGAATCCTTCCCAAATCATTTTATGAGACCAACATCATCCTGATACTAAAACCTGGCAGTGACTCAACAAGAAAAGAAAACTTCAGGCCAATATCCATGAGGAATACAGATGCAAAAATCTTCAAAAAAAATACTGGCAAACCAATTGCAACAGCACATCAAAAAGTTTATCTACCACAATCAAATAGGTTTCATCCTGGGGATGCAAGGTGGTTCAACATATGCAAGTCTGTAAACGTAATTCACCACATAAACAGAACTGAAGACAAAAACCACATGATTATCTCTATAGTAGATGCAGAGAAGGCCTTCGACAAAATTCAAGAGCGCTTTATGCTAAAAACTCTCAATAAACTAGGTATCGATGGAATGTATCTCAATAAGAGCTATTTACGACGAACCCATAGACAGTATCATACTGAATGGGCAAAAACTGGAAGCATTCCCTTTGAAATCTGGCACTACACAAGGATGCCCTCTCTCACCACACCTATTCAACATAGTATTGGAAGTTCTAGCCAGAGCAATAAGGCAAGAAAAAGAAATAAAGGGTATTCAATTAGGAAAGGAGAAAGTCAAATTGTCTTTATTTGCACACGACATGATTGTATATTTAGAAGACCCCATCATCTCAGTGCAAAATCTCCTGAAACTGATAAGCAACTTCAGCAAAGTCTCAGGATACAAAATCAATGTGCAAAAATCACAAGCATTCCTATACACCAGTAACAGACTTAAAGAGAGCCAAATCAAGAATGAACTACCATTCACAATTGCTACAAAGAGAATAAAATACCTAGGAATACAACTAACAAAGGATGTAAAGGACCTCTTCAAGAAGAACTACAAACCACTGCTCAAGGAAATAAGAGAAGACACAAACAGATGGAAAAACATTCCGTGCTCATGGTTAGGAAGAATCAATATTGTGAAAATGGCCATACTGCCCAAAGTAATTTATAGATTCAATGCTATCCCCATCAAGCTACCTAGGACCCTCTTCACAGAACTGGAAAAAACCACCTTGAACTTCATATGGAACCAGAAGACAGCCCACATAGCCAAGTCAATTCTAAGCAAAAAGAACAAAGCTGGAGGCATAATGCTACCTGACTTCAAACTATACTACAAGGTTACAGTAATCAAAATAGCATGGTACTGGTACCAAAACAGAGATATAGACCAATGGAACAGAACAGAGGCCTCAGAGGCAACGCCACACATCTACAACCATCTGATTTTTGACCAACCTGACAAAAGCAATGGGGAAAGGATTCCCTATTTAATAAATGGTGTTGGGAAAACTGGCTAGCCATGTGCAGAAAGCAGAGACTGGACCCCTCCCTGACACCTTACACTAAAATTAACTCCAGATGGATTAAAGACTTAAACATACGACCTAACATCATAAAAACCCTAGAAGAAAACTTAGGCAAAACCATTCAGGACATAGGCATGGGCAAGGACTTCATGACTAAAACACCAAAAGCATTAGCAACAAAAGCCAAAACAGACAAATGGGATCTAATTAAACTCCATAGCTTCTGCACAGCAAAAGAAACAATCACTAGAGTGAACCGGCAACCAACAGAATGGGAAAAAATTTTTGCAATCTACTCATCTGACAAAGGACTTATATCTAGAATCTACAAAGAACTAAAACAGATTTACAAGAAAAAAACAAACAAACCCATTCAAAAGTAGGTGAAGGATATGAACAGACGCTTTTCAAAAGAAGACATATATGAGGCCAACAAACATATGAAAAAATGCTCATCATCACTGGTCATTAGAGAAATGCAAATCAAAACTACATTGAGATACCAATCTCATTCCAGTTAGAATGGCAATCATTAAAAAATCTGGAGACAACAGATGCTGGAGAGGATGTGGAGAAATAGGAACATTTTTACACTGTTGGTGGGAGTGTAAATTAGTCCAACCATTGTGGAAGATAGTGTGGCGATTCCTCAAGGACCTAGAAATAGAAATTCCATTTGACCCAGGAATCCCATTACTGGGTATATACCCGAAGGATTATAAATTGTTCTGTTATAAAGACACATGCACACGTATGTTCACTGCAGCACTGTTTACAATAGCAAAGACTTGGAACCAACCCAAATGCCCATCGATGATAGACTGGACAGGGAAAGTGTGACACATATACACCATGGAATACTATGCAGCCATAAAAAACGATAAGTTCGTGTCCTTTGTTGGGACATGGATGAACCTGGAAACCATCATTCTCAGCAAATTGACACAAGAACAGAAAATCAAACACTGCATGTTCTCACTCATAGGCGGGTGTTGAACAATGAGAACACATGGACACATGGAGGGGAGCATCACATACTGAGGTCCTGTTGGGGGGAACTAGGGGAGGGACAGTAGGGGGTAGGGAGTTGGGGAGGGATAACATGGGGAGAAATGCCAGATATAGTGATGGGGATGGAGGCAGCAAACCACATTGCCATGTATGTACAATCCTGCATGTTCTTCATATGTACCCCAGAACCTAAAGTGCAATATAATATATATATAATAAAAATAAATAAAAAATAAAATTAAAAAATTTTTAAAACTTAAAAAAAAATTAAAATTGATGGGGGACAGTGGCTCACTCCTGTAATCTCTCAGCACTTTGCACATTCGAGGCAGAAGGATTGCTTGACCCAGCAGTTCAAGACCAGCCTGGGCAACATAGTTGGGCCATATAGTGAGAACCCATCTCTATTAAAAAAAAATTAATAATAAAAAATATAAATTAAGAAAATACAAGTTTGTATCTCTGAATATAAACCAGCTAGATGATACACACTTTCACTAAAAGAAACGTGACTGGGAGGCAGAATTAAGGGTTCTGAAATATACAGAAAAGAAAACTCAAGTCAACAATATCTTAGTTAACAAGAAACTCAGTAAAATTTCTGCTCTATGTTTACACAGATATTTCTTTGTGCCCTCATGACACCCTTATCACATTCTGCCTCACATTCTGGGCATTCCTAATTTTGCTAGATGTCTGTTTCACCTACAAGTCTAAATAAATTCCTTAAGGTCAGGACCCGTACCTTGTTCATTACTGTGTCCCCTATAGTGCCTACGCATTAAAAAGTGATTGCCGAACTGCCTCTCAAATGTTTCTGCATAATTGATACTTGAAAAATTCATAAGGACTGAGCACAGTGGCTCATGCCTGTAATACCAGAACTTTGGGAGACTGAGGCAGGTGGATACTTGAGCCCAGAAGTTCAAGACCAGCCTAGGCAACATGGCAAAACCCATCTCTACCAAGAAATACAAAAAACAGGCCAGGCGCAGTGGCTCATGCCTGTAATCCCAGCATTTTGGGAAGCCGAGGCAGGTGGATCACCTGAGGTCAGGAGATTAAGACCAGCCTAACTAACATGGTAAAACCCTGTCTCTACTAAAAATAGAAAAATTAGCCGGCATGGTGGTGCACACCTGTAGTCCCAGCTACTTGGGAGACTGAGGCAGGGAATCGCTTGAACCCGGGAGGTGGAGGTTGCAGTGAGCCAAGATCATGCCATTGTACTCCAGCCTGGTGACAGAGTGAGACTCCGTTTCAAAAAAAAAAAAAATTAGCTGGGCCTGGTGGTACATGCTTGTAATTCCAGCTACTTGGGAGGCTGAGGCAGGAGGATCACTTAAACTTGGGAGGCGGAGGTTGCAGTGAGCCAAGAGTGCACCACTGCACTCCAGCTTGGGAAACAAGAGTGAAACTCCATCTCAAAAAAAAAAAAAAAAAAGTAAATACATAACCAGACATGGTGGTGCACATCCCTCTCGCTTACTAGGGAGTCTGGGATAGGAGGATCACCTGAGTCCAAGGAGGTCAAGACTGCAGGGGGCCAAGACTGTGCCACTGCACTCCAGCCTGGGCAACAGAGTGAGACCTCATCTCCAAAAAAAAAAAAGAAAAGAAAAACCCATTACCTGACATTTTACCAACAGAAGTAATTCTGGATATAGAAGTAGCAGAAGCTCTAAATTAGGACCAATGTCAAAGTTAACACCAATCAAGCCAAAGCAACTCAATGTGCCAAACGAATTTCAATTAACAATCATTTCTGTAATTTATGGGTTATTCTTGTTACATATATATGTTTAATTGCATTTTGATAAGAGCTATGAAAGCTAAAAGTTGTCCCATCTCCAAATGCTCAGTATTTTACCTTGCTACAGAAAAAGAAGTACAGTACAAAGTATACTGGACCAAGTAAGGTGGGGAGATCCAGATTTTCGTCACAGTTCTCATTTACCAAATATGTGACCTTGGGTAAATTTACGAGGGCCAGAGAACTCAAGTTTCTTTACCTTCATAAAGAGGATAATGCTACCTGGGTCACCAACATCAAAGCTGTTATAAGGATCAAATGGTTTAACCAGCTTTCAAAAACTGTAAAGTATTCTACATTCCCAGGCTATTCGGGAAATTTTAAAATATTCCTTCTAGAATATAGGGAAGTCTTTTTATTTGTGCTCATCGAACTTTCTTCCTTAATCATAATTTTGCTTTGCCTCCAATCTTAATGTCCTTCCCTTTTTTATTAAATATCAATAATAACAGTAATAAAACTTTCTTTTAGTTTTTTCTTCTTGAGACAGAGTCTCACTCTGTCGCCCGGGCTGGAATCCAGTGGCACAATCACAGCCTCGAACTCCTGGGCTCAAGGAATCTTCCTACCTCAGCCTCCTGAGTGGGCTGGGTCCCTCCAGGGACCACAGGTGCACACTACCTTGCCCAGCTAATTTTTGTAGAAATGGAGTTTTGTCATGTCGCCCAGTCTGGTCTCAAACTTCTGAGCCTGCCTCAGTCTCCCAACGTGCTGGTATTACAGGTATAAGCCACCCTGCCCAGCCCTTTACTTCAACAATAGTAGTAATAGGAACTTTGCAAAATAAGGGACTTTTAGGATATAAAAAGTTAGGTCACTGAGTATCAGGATGACTGATAATGGAATGATTTTCTAGGATAACCTAATTCTCGGTTAACTAGCTATTTTGAGAGTAACTCTAATCCATTCAGATCACTTCAACAAACACTGATATATCTCCTATCATGAATGAGAGGCACCAGGGATACCAAAATGAATTAAATACAGTACAAACTTAGTGGGAAATCCAGTGGGGAAAAAGATACATAAACAATTTTCAATCATCCAGGGACACATTGTTTTCCAATGGACGTGTGTGAGGACTAACTGTTTCAAAGCATAGACTATGTAAAAACTGATTGGATCTGACTTCTCATTAGCCTAGGAGCTGGGCAAAGAGGAGGCTAAGGAGTAGGGGTCTTTCTCTCGATTCTCAACAACAAAAATGCTCCTAGATAGTCAAAAGCTGACTGTAGTTTTGTTGTGACTTATTTTAGTTCATATTTAAAGTCTCTTAGCAATCTCCTGCTCCATTTACTGAATTCTAAATTGATTTTACTTTGAATATAATGTAATAAATGTTATTATGTTTAGTGCCCTAAAAAAGGGGAGAGTGAGACAAGCAAGGAAGCAGGGATGGAAAGCTTCCTATAAGAGCAGGATTTGGTGGCGGGACATGGTGGCTCACGCCTACAATCCCAGCACTCTGGGAGGCTGAGGCAGGCGGATCACTTGAGGTCAGGAGTTTGAGGCCAGTCTGGTCAACATGGTGAAGCACCTTCTCTACTAAAAATACAAAAATCAGGCCAGGTGCAGTGGCTCAGGCCTGTAATCCCAGCACTTTGGGAGGCCAAGGCAGGCAGATCATTTGAGGTTGGGAGTTCGAGACCAGCCTAGCCAACGTGGTGAAACTCCACCGCTACTAAAAATACAAATATTACCCAAGCATGGTGGCAGGTGCCTGTAATCCCAGCTACTTGGAAGGTTGAAGCAGGAGAATCATTTGAACCGGAGAGGGAGAGGTTGCAACGAGCCGCAATCACGCCTCTGCACTCCAGCCTGGACAACTGAGCCAGACCCAGTCTCAAAAAATAGAATAAAATAAAATAAATTAAAATAAAATAAAAAAGAGTAGGATCTGGCAAACTTTTGAGCATTGATTCAACAAAGATGTTTACTGAGTAAAATATTTTTCCTCGCCTCAAGCATAAGAAATTGTCTATTTATTATTTTACTTTTTACTCTCTTCTTCCAACAACTCTTTTCTCCTTAATTCAGTAAACAAATTTTCAATTACATATGGTAGTAAATACGAAAGAAGAAGGAGGAGACAAAGGTCAAGCAGAGATGTATTAAAAAAATCAGCTGCACTCGCATGTCTACCAGAGCACTATTCACAATAGCAAAAAACATGGAAACAAGCCCATCAATGGTGGACTGGACAAAGAATATGTGGTATATATGTACACCATGGATTATTACACAGACATTAAAAGGAATGAAATCATGTCCTTTGCAGCAACATAGTTGCAACTGGAGGCCATTATCCTAAGTGAATTAATGCAAAAACAGCCAAATACTACATGCCCTCACTTGTCAGTAGGCAGTAAACACTGAGTACACATGCACACAAAGATGGGAATAATAAGACACTTGGGACTCAAAAAGAAGGGAGGGATGGAGGGAAGGGCTGAAAAACTTCCTATTGGGTACTATGCTCACTATTTGGGTGATGGGTTCAGTTGAAGCCCAAACCTCAGTATATATAATATATCCACATAACAAATCTGCACATGTACCCCCTGAATCTAAAATAAAACATAAAAAGTTGGCTCACATAGTTAAATATAAAAAGGCAAACCTACTATAGCCGTCTCTACATGTCTACTTTAGAAATGGGAGAATAGCTTACAGACAGGAAAAGGAAAAAGAAAGCACAGCTAGCTGAGAAAAAAGACTTTAATATTCTATTTACTTATTTGGGTCCATGCTTTAACTGTCAAACATGTATTAACAGGTTTTCGACAAAATATTGACTATATACAGTTCTTTAGAAAAGAATGGCCTAAATTACATTTCATGTTTTAAAAATGGCTAGGTACATTTAAAAAATACAATGAGAATCCACCAAAATATTAACAATGATTATCTTTGGAAGACAGGACTGTGAATTTACCCTTTATTTGCACATTTTAAGAACTACTAAAAAATACATGTAATCAAACAAGAGAAAATTACCCTTAACCAGTCCCTCACTCCTGCCCTTAGCCAAATCCCAAGAGTGGTCTACACAGATAACAACTGTTTGTTCCAGACCTTTTACCTCTGCATTTATGCATATGCACATATGCATATGATAGATCATCTTTTAAACATACAAACAAGATCATATGATAGACATATATAGATATGGTTCTGACATGATTTGTGGTAGCTCCTTCCATGTCAGTAACAGCTGCATGATAGTCACAGTTAAGATATACCATAATTTATCCATTCCCCTCCCCAACCCACACTTTGTTTTTAGTGATGGGGTCTTGCTACATTGCCTAGCTGGTCTCAAACTCCTGGCCTCAAGCAATCCTCCCACCTCAGCCTCCCAAAGTGCTGGGATTACAGGTATGAGACACCACATCTGGCCTATCCATTCTCCTTTTGACTGACATTTAGGTTTTCTCCCATTTTCCATTATTGAAAATACTGCTGCAAATTACAGGCACATACAATGACTAAATGCTTTAAATTTTCTATATTCTTAAAAGTTTAAAACTTTTTAAACATTAAAAAAATTTCACTTACTTTGGATTGGAAATAAATGTTTCAAGATAGTTTTCTTTGACATCACCCATTTTATTGCAGCTACAGCCATGTCGTTTCAAGATGCTTATCAAGTGGTATGAAAAAAGATGTACTGAAGAGAAACTGCTTTTAAAATCTGCTTCTAGGCATACTAATTTCTACTCCTGCTGAAGAGATAAAGAAAAATCAGTGCTACCTATGGTAAACTTAAGTTATATTAAAACACTACAAGAATAAGGTAAGAATCACTACCTTGATGTCAACTGAAGCAATGCTTTTAAACAACTTTGCAATTCCACATGATTTAATAACAGGACGAAGAGCAACATGGTCAAAATATAAGCTCAGAACCACCGGAACTATATCCATCACTATTTCTTTTAGATGCTAACTTCTCTGCACCCAGTGCAGCTCCTTCCACTTAATGTTCAGTAAATGTGTAATTACTCTTGGAACAGTCACCCAGAAATGGTACACAGAGTAATCATTCTCATAATGCTAGTGTGCCTGTGTACAACCTCCCAGGGTCCACATACAAGATACTACATCACTTAGAGTACTATCCTGTTTCTGATTAAATGAAAATATTTGTCTGCCATGAGCCATTAATAATAATAAATATCAAACAAGAAGCCCTAACCTTATACTCATTTGGAGGAACTCATATAAATGTCCTAAAGTCCCAGATAAAACGTCACCATCTTATATGTGTATAAGGTCTTTAACTTTCCAAGGTGCTTTTACCACCATTTCATTTTGCACTCGTATTAATTATGAGGTATCTTTCTTCAGGTATTTGAAGAAACTAAAGTACAAAACTTAAACGTCTTGCTTGCTTCCAAGGACGTTAGTGTCAGTCACTGCCAAACTGGGAAACTCTGAACAAGTCATTAACTAAAGGATCCTCAGTTTCTCAACGGCAAAATGGGGAAAACAACCACGGTATTCATTGGGCGTTGTGAATAAATGACAAATAACCATTGTTAAACGTTGTTTTTAATAGTCCTCAATGGGCCGGGCGCGGTGGCTCGCGCCTGTATTCCCAGCACTTTGGGAGACCGAGGCAGGAGGATCATCTGAGGTCGGGAGCTCGAGACCAGCCTGATCAACATGGAGAAACCCCCGTCTCTAATAAAACTTAAAAAACTAGCCGGGCGTGGTGGCGCATGCCTGTAATCCCAGCTACTCAGGAGGCTGAGGCAGGAGAATCGCTTGAACCTGGGAGGCGGAGATTACGGTGAGCCCACATCGCACCATTGCACTCCAGCCTAGGCAACAAGAGTAAAACTCCCTTTCAAAAAAAAAAAAAAAGTCCTCAATGACTAGCCCTGTCCTTCCTCCAATAGCGATAAAGGGGAATTAGGACACAGGCCCTCTTATTTGCTAGACTAAACCATGCACACCGATACCTTGCACTGCTAGCACATTAACACCGCTAACCCTGAGCTCACAGGTGTGCTTTTTAGTTTACAACCCACTTTCATATACATTATGTGTGCTCTTTCACATGTCTGTGAAGCAGGCATTTTCATTTAACAAATTAAGAACAAAGGCTCAGAGAGGTCAACTGATTACTTGCCCAGTAGATTGCTGCTTAATAGGTGATATACATGGGACGTAAACCCATGACCTTGACCACGAACAAAATATCTTGGGGGAAATTAGGTCCCCTCTGTCCGGAGCCCACAGGCAAGCACACCCTGCTGGGAGTCAGATTATTCACCCCAAGGAAGATCATTTCAGAGGTCAAGTCCCTTGGCCCGGAATTCAACCCCAAAGCAAAAGCTACAGAGCCTCTGAGGGTCCGAAGTTTGAGGAGCAGGCTACCAGGAGCACAGGGACCAGCACTCAGGGACAGATCCAAAAGACTTCGACCTAGAGGAGTCCCTGGAGCCACAGCTGCATCAGCTCCCCGCGGACGTCCGCCAGGGAATGAGGGGGGCGCTATAGGAAGCGTGCGACCACATGCCAGCCCTTCTGCAGAAAGGACAAAGGCTGGGGATGCAGGCAGCCTCGCCCTGCCGGGAACGACAGACGGGAGACCTCGACACCTGCCAACAAGCACTGTGGGCCTGCCCAGCTTCGAGGGAGTCCTCGACAGGAGGAGGAGAGAGCAGCAGTTACCTTCACAGCTTCTCACCATGAGCCCGCCATCTTGTTTCAAGCCGGGTCCTACGAGACAGCGCCGCGCGCGCCCTCCCGCCCTGCTGGGTATTCTGGGAAATGTAGTCTCCACGGGAAAGCTGCTGGGGAAGGCGGGGATGGTCGCTATGGACTCTTGCCTTTAGTTGCAGCAGCGTGGCTGCAACGTTAACAAGGTGCCCAGAAAACAAAATCGCTGCCCCAAACACATATCTTTAGAAAGTGACAAGCATTTTTTTTTTTGAGACAGTCTCACTCTGCCGCGCAGGCTTGAGTGCAGTGGCGTCATCACGGCTCACTGCAGCCTCTACCTCCTTGGCTCGAGGGATCCTCCCACCTCAGCCTCCTAAATAGCTAGTACTACAGACGCGCACCACCACGCCCTGCTAATTTAAAAATTTTTTTTTGTAGAGACGGGGTCTCGCTATGTTGCCCAGGCTGGTCTCAAGCGATCCTTCCGCCTCCGCCTCCCAAAGCGCTGGAATTAACAGACGTGAGCCACTGTGCGAGCATACATGTATTTTTTTTTTAATCTTAATATTCAGAGAAATAGTAGATTGCCCTTTAGTAGATGAGTTAAAGTTTCCCGGGGGAAAAGATATTCCAGAGAAGCTCTGAAATGTGGGTGCTAGGATTTGGACATTTGAAATCAGAACCTGGAGACCCTCCGTTCGAAAAACCTGGCACTGTGCCCTCAGAACTGTGCTGGCTACCTATTACGGGAGGAAATAAACATGCAGAATCTTGGAACTCACCTTCCATCTTTGGAGGAAGGAAAGACCCCTGGGCCTTTGCACTCTCTGTTCCCATTGCCAGCAATGCTCTTCTCTCACCTCTTCTCATGACCATACTGTATACAGGCCTTTCTCAAATATCATCTTAGAAAGGACTATGCCATTAAAATAGCCTCACCCACACTTATTGCATGCCCTGCTTTATGCTTTATTTTCCTTCAGAACATTTACCATTGCCTGACTTTATATTGATTATTTGTTTGTTCGTTTAATGTCTCTCTCTCTCTTTTTTTTTTTTAGATGGAGTCTCGCTCTGTTGCCCAGGCTGGAGTGCAAAGGTGCAGTCTTGGCTCACTGGAACCTCTGCCTCCCGGGTTCAAGTGATTCTCCTGCCTCAGTCCCCTGAGTAGCTGGGATACAGGTGCCTGCCACCACTCCCAGCTAATTTTTGTATTTTTAGTAGAGATGGGGTTTCACCATGTTGGCCAGGCTGAAGTAAAACTCTTGACCTCAGATGATCCTCCCGCCTCGGCCTCCCTAAGTGCTGGGATTACAGGCATGAGCCACCGCTCCTGGCCTTGTTTTATGTCTCTTATGCTGGACAATGTTAGCTCCGTGAAGGCAGAGTCTTCTGCCTTCTCCGTGAAAGAACAGTCTATCTTGTTCTTTGAGGTGCTAGGTTCTATGCCAACCCAACACCTCAAACTGTGCTTGGCCTCATTATAGGTCTCTAGTAAGTATTTGCTGAATGAATGAAAAGACTAGATAACACTGCCAAATATCCAAAACAGTAGATGATTGGCTGGTAAAGCAGACGTAGTCACCTGGTAATTCCCTTTGCCCACGATTTGCAAAATTTTGTTTTGTATATTTTTCTAAGAAAGGATCTATAGGGGACGAGTGCGGTGGCTCATGCCTGTAATCCCAGCACTTTTGGAGGCTGAGGTGGGTGGATCACAAGGTCAGGAGTCCGAGACCAGCCTGACCAACATGGTGAAACCCCATCTCTAAAAAAGAAATACAAAAATTAGGTGGGTCCAGTGGTGCACGCCGGTAGTCGCAGCTACTTGGGAGGCTGAGGCAGGGGAATCACTTGAACTCGGGAATCGGAGGTTGCAGTGAGCCAAGATCGCACCACTGCACTCTAGCCTGGGCGACAGAGTGAGACTCTGTCTCAAAAATTAAAAAAAGAAAGGATCTGTAACTTTTATTATGTATTCCAGGGAGTTGATAAACCCCTCAATAAGTTAAGAACCATATTCCTCAAGTGGAATATGGTTGAAAGTATTGAAAGTAAGTGAACACAGATTATACAGTAAAGAAAACTAAATATGGGCTGTGTCGTGTGTCTCCTCATTTCCCACGGAATATCAGGAGGCTAATTCTTGCTTTTGTAGAAGCCCACAGAGGGCCCATCTGTGTCCCTTCCAATCGTGTCCATACTCCAAAGCCACCAATGATGTCTTTCTGGATTATGCAATAGGAAGGGACAAAGAGGAGAAACAGATTTGAATGAGCAGTCAGCTGGACTGGCTGAATATTCACTGTGTAAAGCGGAAGAAGAATGGATCAAAGATGATTCCAGATGTCAAGTCTTGATGGCTGTGAGCAGAGTGGGACCAGTCCCCAACAGTGAGACTCACTTAGTGGGACCAGGGAAGGTCTCACAAAGCTGAGACCAGAAAAGAAACCAACATTTTGGGTGGAAGAGAGGGGAGAGAGAGGTTTAGGCTGAGAGAACAACTTACACAAAAGCTTTTTTTTTTTGAGACGGAGTCTCACTCTGTCACCCAGGCTGGAGTGCAATGGCGCAATCTCGGCTGCTCACTGCAACCTCTGCCTTCCGGGTTGAAATGATTCTCCTGCCTAAGCCTCCTGAGTAGCTGAGATTACAGGTGCATGCCACCACACCTGGCTAATTTTTGTATTTTTAGTAGAGATGGTGTTTTGCCATATTGGTCAGGCTGGTCTCGAACTCCTGACCTTGTGATCCACCCACCTTGGCCTTTCAAAGTGCTGGGATTACAGGCGTGAGCCACCACGGCCGGCCACAGAAGCTTTAATGTGGTGGAAATCGCTTATCGTATAATGGAGTAGGGCGGATAGTATGGAGGAGAGTGGCAGAAGATGAGGAGAGTCAGAGCCAGATCATGTTGGGCTTCGTAAGCCTTGGAGGTGATAACATGGAGTTAAGACATAGGACATACATGGAGATTAAATACAGTAGGTAGTGCTGTGTGCCTGTAGTCCTAGCTACCCTGGGAGTAGGAGGCTGAAGTGGGAGGATTCCTTGAGCCCAGGAGGTCAAGGTAGCAGTGAGCTATGATTGTGCTGTGCACTCCAGCATGGGTGACAGAATGGACTCCCTGTCTCTTGAGATTTTTACACAAAGTGACAAAATTTGATTTATACTTTGAAAAGGTTACTCTGGCTGCCCTGGGTGGAGTGGTTTAGAGAGTGGCAAGACTGCAGGCAAGTCTAGCGAGGAAGCTATTGCAGTATTGCTGTCAAGAAATCACGTGATGGAGGGTGGTGGCAGTGGAGATAGACAGAAAGAGTCCACATGTATTTTGAAATTGGAAATCATGACTTAACTTGCTGATGGATTGACTGAGAGAGAGGAGACACTTCAGGTGATGCTTTGATGACTCGCTTGACAGTGGTGCCATTTCATAAGACAGGGAAGACTGAAAGAGGAACAGGTTTGAGGAGTCTGATGAGGGTGGAAATGAATACTTCCGTTTGGGAGTTGTTGAATTTGAGATGGCTCTGAGACACTCCAGTGGAGCTACAACATGAAGCAGCAGCCTGGGCAACATAGTGAGTGAGGACTTGTCTCTACAAAAAATAAACAAAATTAGTTGGGCTGGTGATGAGCACCTGTGATCCCAACCACTAAGGAGGCTGAGATAGGAGGATTGTTTGAGCCCTGGAGGCTGAGGCAGCAGCGAGCTGTGATCGTGCTACTGCACTCCAGCCTGAATATCAGACCGAGACTCCATCTCCAAAAAAAAAAAAAAAAAACAAAAAGCAAAAGGCAGGTACTTGAGAGGTGTGTTTGGAGAGTAGAGGTTGGGTTAGGTATAAACAAAAAGATAAAGGACCTGGAAGCTTGTCCCAGGGAATTCCAACACTTAGAGATCAGATGGAGGAGGATAACCTTGAGCAGGGGCCTCCCAGGAGTGGCAGTGAGAAAGGTAGAAGGAAAACAAACACGATGAAGTAAGAGAGGCCATGTCATGAGGGGTTCATAACTTAAGAGTCCAGTGCTAGCAAGTTAAAAACTATCATTTCCAAAAATACAAACTTGAAATACCAGCAAATAACTTACATTGGCCTACATAAAGTGCCTGTTAATTTTATTTATTTATTTATTTATTTATTTATTTATTTATTTACTTTTAAGACAGAGTCTCGCTTAGTTACCCAGGCTGGAGTGCAGTGGTGCAATCTTGGCTCACTGGAACCTCCACCTCCCAGGTTCAAGTGATTCTCCTGCCTCAGCCTCCCGAGTAGTTGGGATTACAGGTGCCTGCAACAATGCCCAGCTAATTATTGTATTTTTAGTAGAGATGGAGTTTCACCACGTTGGCCAGACTGGTCTCGAACTCCTGACCTCAAGTGATCCGCCCACCTCAGCACCCTCAAAGTACTGGGATTACAGGCATGAGCCACTGTGCCTGGCTACAAGGGCTTTAAATTTACGCTAGTAAAGTGACAAAACACACAAAATTCTAGAACTTTGGAATCGGCATCAAATGGCTTCAGTTTAAAAGGTGATTGCCTTTTCTTCCGTAACTGCCCAGAAAAAAAAAGTCATTCTTTATATCAATCAAAGAACAAAGACTCCAGAGCAATCTTACGACCAACCCATTAGGGATGATCTTCCTAAACACTTAAACAATTATTGTGACTGTCATTTTACAAACAGAAGTAACAGAAGCACAGAGAGGTTAAGTAACTTGTTCCAAGTCACTGTGCTTTGAACTCAGGAACTACTATTGCCAGTGCTCATGAACTTAACCACTGTCCTGGCCGAGCCATGCATCTTTCAAAATAGGAAATATAGATTAGACTAGGTGCTGTGGAGGGCACCTGCAATCCCAGCTACTCAAGAGACTGACTGGGGAGGATTGACTGAGCCCATGAGTTCAAAACCAGCCTGAGCAACATAGCAAGATCCAATATCAACAACAAATAAAACAGATTTTTAAAAAATGAATGCAGATTTAAAAAACAAAACCCAAGACATAATCACTGCTAACATTTTGATGTATAACCTTTCACTTTACATTTCTTTTTTTTTTTTTTCTTTGAGACAGGGTCTTGCTATAGTGCCCAGGTTGGTCTCCAACTCCTGGCCACAAGCAATCCTTCTGTCTCATCCTCCTAAGTAACTGGGATTACAGGCTTGAACCACAGCACCCAGCTCTCTTCTTATAGCTATATTATGGTAATAGCTAACATTTACTGAGCACATTATGTGTACTATTCTAAAGTTCTACGACAAATAAATGGTGGAACTGAGATAATGAACCAGATAGCCTGATTCTCCTTCAAGCTCCCTTTCTTTCACACAAACATATTATGTTAGGTTTTCTCCTATTATTGTTCACATGCGTATATAAATAAATAAATATATACATGTAGGCACCTATTTTTTCCTATGAACACCCTAAATATTGCCAGTGTAGAACCACAAGCCTCCTAGAGATCATCAGGACTTAAAAGGTTATTTCAATTATTGAAGATCTTTGCACTGGGTATGGTGGCTCATGACTGTAATCCAGCACTATCAGAGGCCAAGGCAGGAAGATCTCTTGAGCCCAGGAGTTTGAGACCAGCCTGGGCCACATAGTGAGAGCCCAATAGTACAAAAAATTTTAAATTATGTTTTTTAAAAATGAAGTCTGGGCATGATGGCTCACACCTGTAATCCCAGCACTTTGGGAGGCCAAGGCAGGAGAATTACTTGAGCCCAGGAGTTTGAGACCAGCCTAGATGACGTAGTGAGGTCTCCATTTCTATAAAAAATATAAACAATAGCCAGTTGTGGTGGCATATGCTTCTAGTCCCGCCTACTCAGGAGGCTGAGGTGGGAGGATCACTTGAGCCCAGAAGGTTGAGACGTGATTGTGCCACTGCACTCCACTCCAGTTTGGGCAACATAGTGGAACCCTGTCTCCAAAAAAAAAAAAAAAAAGCTTTCACCTTTTTTTTTTTTCTTTTTTTGAGATGGGATCTTGTTGTTTTGCCCCAGGCTGGATTCAAACTCCTGGGCTCAAGCAATTCTCTTTCCTCAGCCTACCAAGATGATCACTTTCATTTTAAAGTTAATTCATTATTAGGTGCTTTCCTGCAACTCCTAGATTTTTAATTTATTCTAATGCATTTACTTTTCTAATAAATATTTATTGAGGAGCTATTGTATGTACCAGACATCAGAGCAGCAGTTTGTCTTCACAGATTATATAGTCAGAGGGTGACAGATATTAAATATATAATGATGGGATTAATTATTTTATGACAATAATGTTGAGTGTGTCAGAGGAAAGGGATGTCATGGAGCACATACCAGGAACATCTGACTAGTGTACTCACGACAGGACAGGCTTTCCAGAGGAAGTGAATTTCAGCAGAAATGTGAAGGAAGAGTAGAAGCTGCAGATGAAGACGGCCAGAGGGAGCAGCCCGTGTGAAGGCGCTAACATAGGAAGTAGTATGATTCTTCCAAGAAACAAAACAGCTGGTGTGGTGACTCAGCCTAGAATCCCAGCAACTGGTGGTAGGGGTGGGGGCATGGTGAGGCAGGAGGATTACTTGAAGCCAATTCAAGACCAGCCTGGGCAGCATAGCGAGACACTGGAAAGAAAGAAAGAGAGAGAGAGAAAGAAAGAGAGAGAGAGAGAGAGAGAAGGACAGAAAGAAAGAAAGAAAGAAAGAAAGAAAGAAAGAAAGAAAGAAAGAAAGAAGAAAAAGGAAGAAAGGTAAGCAAGCCTGTGTGACTAAATAAATAATAAATAAATAAGGCCTGTATGACTGGAATATACGGTGCTAGCAAAAGCAATGAGGCTGATGGCCAAGGCAGATCTATGTTATGTTACTCCTGACAGCCAACACTTAAAAACCGGCTGGTTCAAGTGTGGTGGTGTTTACAACTCATTGATCATAACCATTTACAGATTTCTTTGTTCCTTCTCCACTCCTGCTGCTTCACTTGACTGGCCTAAAAACATAATTAATAAATAAAGCTTTCTAGGACACTACATCATTTCAAACTTAATCAAAAATCAAGACCCTGTTTTTCTAGTAAGCATTAAGTGTTCTCTTTAGGAAGTGCTTCGTTTGTCTTGTTAAGATAAATGATATACCTTAAATCATAGGGGTAAATGTTCCCACCAGAAACTGAGAAATCTACAGCAGAAACTACAAGCTATCCCCAACAGATGTTTCTCCCCTTCCTCTGTATTAACAGAACCCCTAATTCAGGGGTATATGGTTACCCACAATTATAAAATTCACACTTTATTTTATTTTTTATTTTTTACAAAAAAATAGCCTGGCATGGTGGCACACGCCTGTAATCTCAGCTACTTGGGAGGCTGAGGCATGAGAACCGCTGGAACCTGTGAGGCAGAGTTTGCAGTGAGCCGAGATCATGCCACTGCACTCCAGCCCAGGTGACAGACCGAGACCCTGTCTCAAATAAATAAATAAATAAATAAATAAATTTACATTTTTCAGCTTCCCTTGCAATCCAAGGTGTGGTCACATGACTTTCTTAAAGACAACCAGTATGCACCCTTTGCTCCCTATTTCATCCTTCCTCTTGGAATGTGGATTTAATGGTCATTATCTTAGAATCCTAGGATGACCCTGACCTTGGAATGATGGAGCAGTCAGCTGGAAAGAGTCTGGATTTTTGACAACTTTTCGGACAAGGTTCCTGAGACTTCCTTCACAGATTTTTACAAAAGAGAGAAGTAAACTTTTATCTTGTTTAAGCTGCTGTTACAGTAATTGCAGTTTTTGCCATTAACAGTAACGGCAAAAGTGAGTGCAAAAATAATTGCACCAGCTTTTGCTAGACACCAGAGCAGCAGCTTGTTTTCACAGATTATATAGTGAGAGGGTGACAGTTATTAAATATATAATTATGGGATTATTATTATATGACAATTATGTTGAGTGTCTCAGAGGAAAGGGATGTCATGGAGCACGTACCAGGAACATCTGACTAGTACACTCATGACAGGAAAGGCTTTCCTGAGGAAGTGACTTTAATTTGCCAAATAATCTATGAAGGCAAACTGCTGCTCTGTTAGTAAAAGACAAAGTATTAGGTTGCTGCAAAATTGCACCAACCTAATACTTTGTCTTTTACTAACAGAGGAAACTAATCCTAACTGAAATGACAGAATCAAAATAATTCAAATCAGAAATGATTCAAGAAAAATATCTATAAAGGATTAGCATTGATGAAAATGTAATTGTACTGTATACTAGTGAGTACAATACAGATCACAAGTTAGAAACTACTGTTCCTTCAAACGTTTTCTTATGAACACTCCAAATGAGTTTTACACTTAATGTCTTATTTATCCTTAAGACCTTAAAGGGTTCCCCATTTGTGGGACCATCTTCTTTCTTTCTTTTTAAATATACATTTATTTCTTTTTATTTTATTATTATTATTTTTTAAATTTTCAAGACAGGGTCCTGTGCTGTCACCCAGTCTGGAATGCATTGGTGCAATCTCAGCTCATTGCAACCTCTGCTTTCCAGGTTCAAGCAATCCTCCCGCCTCAGCCTCCCTAGTGACTGGAACTACAGGCACAAGCCATCATGCCTGGCTAATTTTTTGTGTTTTTTTGTAAAAACTGGGTTTCATCATGTTGCCCACGCTGGTCTTGAACTCCTGGCTTCAAGTGATCCACCCACTTTCAGCCTCTCAAAGTGCTTGGATTATAGGTGTGAGCTGCTGTGCCCAGCCCAGACCGTCTTAATTCTTATCTTTGTAGCTCTTGGAGGCCCAGCATAATGCTAGGTAGGCAGTAGAGTATAGAGGTTAAGAAATGGAGTCTAGCTGGGCGCGATGGTACGTGCCTGTAGTCCCAGCTACTCGGGAGGCTGAGGTGGGAGGATCGCTTGAGCCAAGGAGTTCTGGGCTGTAGTGCGCTATGCTGATCAGGTGTCAACACTAACTTCGGCATCAATATGGTGACCTCCCGGGAGCAGGGACCACCAGGTTGCCTAAGGAAGGGTGAACCGGCCCAGGTCAGAAACGGATCAGGTCAAAACTCCCATGCTGATCAGTAGTGAGATCACACCTGTGAACAGCCACTGCACTCCAGCCTGGCAACATAGTGAGACCCCCCCCCATCTATAAAAAAGAAAAAGAGAATTAAAAAAAAAAAAAGAAAAGAAAAGAAATGGAGTCTGAGGATCTAGCTGCCTAAATTTGAATTTCCCCTTCCTTCTTAACTATGTTATTCGGGGTAATTTAATTATTTAATATTTTTGAGTCTCAGCTTATCCTTTATAAAAGTAAGATAATAATAATGTTTTCTGGCTGAGCTCACATGTACAATACACTTTGCAGAATTGTTGAGTGGAATAACAGAAAGCGAGCAAAAAAAGCTTAGCAAAGTACCTAGCAGGTAGTAAGCACTCAATCAATGCTAACCATGATCATACCTGATAGATGTTTAACAAAATCTTGTCTAATAAATTTTTGTGAAAATCTGTCCCAAGGAGATGACTTGTTTCTTAGGCATTAAAATAAAAGCCTTCCCTTTTGACTACCAGGAATAATCTAATGAATGTAACTAAAAATGAAAAAATAAATCTGGTCTAAAATGAACAATAATAATTTCTAGCTTTAAGTTGGTGTATCTACTGGGCGCAGTGGCTCCTGCCTATAATCCCAGCACTTTGGAAGGCCGAGGCAGGCGGATCACCTGAGTTCAGGAGTTTGAGACCAGCCTGGCCAACATGGCGAAATCCCATCTCTACTAAAAATACAAAAATTAGCCAGGCATGGTGGCACACACCTGTAATCCCAACTACTCAGGAGGCTGAGGCAGGAGAATCACTTGAATCCAGGAGATGGAGGTTGCAGTGAGCTGAGATTGTGCCACTACATTCCAGCCCGGGCAGCAGAGGAGACTCTGTCTTTAAAAAAAAAAAAAAAGTTGGAAAGGTTGGTATATCTGTTGGGGTCCCAGAAGAAAACAGATGACTTACTCAAATTGGGATGGTTTCAGGAGGGTTTGTAGTAGTGGTGGTGGTAGTAGCAGTAGTAGTAGCAGCAGCAGCAGCAGTAGTACTAGTAGTAATAGAAGAAGAAGAATTTGGGCTTAGTAAAACTGGCTGTTCCTTCGTGCCCCTCCAGGCCTGAAGGTACAAAGTTGGGGAGCAGTTATCAGAGGCCAGAAGAAGAGAGTTCTGCAGTGGCTACCTTGAGAGGAGCAGTAACCTTCAATTGAAGGGCATAGCCAGCCTGAGGTGACCTTAAAGGAGTAACTCAGAGTAAAAATTACACTGACCTCTCCATCTTCCCATCTCCCATGGGTTAAGGGCCCAGTCTCATAAGACACAAGACTGCCCTCCCCCACTGCAGATGCCAATCTGTGATATAGACATGCGTGTTAGTGTGTGTGTGTATACTGGAAAATAGCACTGTATGTGGATCTGGTTTATTTCATTAACAGATATATACGTGTGTATCTATGTCTATGTGTGCATATATGTGTACACATCACATATAATATATGGCATGTACATATATACATACCACATATTATTATATATATGATTTCCTTGTATGTATTCTATGTGTCAGTCCTTAGGATGCATTAGATTCACTTTGTGGCCTATTAGGTTTCTTTGTAATTCTAACTTTTCTTTTACATGGGGTCTCTCACTCTGTCACCCAGGCTGGAGGGCAGTGGTACTATCATGGCTCACTGCAGCCTTGACATCTGGACTCAAGTGATCCTCCCACCTCAGCTTCCCAAGTAGCTGGAACCACAGGTGCACCACCATGCTCAGCTAATTTTTTTTTTTAATGTAGAGATAGGGTCTCACTATATTGCTCAGGCTTGCCTCAAACTCCCGGGCTTAAGCCATCCCCCTACCTTATTCTCCCCAAATGCTGAGAGAACAGGTGTGAGCCACTGTGCCTGGCCTGTGATTCTAATTTTTAAAGACTTCTTATTACAGAAAATTTCAAACATACACAAAGTTAGAAAGAATAGTATAATAAACTACCAGGTACCTCTCATTCAGCTTCAACAATGATAACTCATGGCCAATTTTATTTAATCTGTACTCCCACCTTGTACCTTCTCCTATATTATTTTGAAGCGAATCACACATAGCCTGTAATTTCATCTATATCTCACTAAGAATCACTAATAGGTAAGAATTCCTTTCTTCTAACTTAACCACGTGTCATTATACAATTTTTAGAAATTGACAAGGATTGTTTAACATTCTCAAATATCTGGTGAATATACAACTTTTTCCAAATGGTTCATAAATGTCATCTTTTAAATTTGCTTTGCTTGTTTGAATCAGGATCCAAATTAGATCCATTCATTTTAACTGTTTAATATTACTTTTAAGTTTCTTTAATTTACAAGTTTCTCCTCTATTCCTCTCTTTTTTTCCTTGCATTTATTTGTCAAATAAACCAGGTTGTGGCCAGGCATGGTGGCTCACACCTGTAATCCAAGCACTTTGGAGGCCAAGGCGGGCGGATCACCTGAGGTGATCACCTGAGGTCAGCCTGACCAACATGGTGAAACCCCGTCTTTAAAAAAATAAAAAAAATAAAAAATAAATAAACCAGGTTGTTTGCCCTGAAGAGATTCCCACAGTCTGGACTTTGCTGAGTGCATCCTTGGGGCAAACTTTAACATGTCCCCAGGTTCTTCATATCTTCTGTAATTTGTGATCCCAATTTTTATAAAAAATGATTTCTAAGGAAATCATGATATTAAAAAAGACAATTGCACTCCTATGTTTATCTCAGCACTAGTCACAATAGCAAAGTCATGAAACCAACCTAAGTACCCATCAACAGTTGACTGGATAAAGAAAATGTGATATAGATAGATAGATAGATAGGTAGGTAGCTGTCTCTCATGGGACACTATGCAGCCATAAAAAAGAATGAAATCATGTCTTTTGCAATAACATGGATGGGGCTGGAGGCCATTATTCTAAGTGAACTAACTCAGAAACAGGAAATCAAATACCGCATGTTCTTACTTATATGTGGTAGCTTGACAATGGGCATACATGGACATAAAGATGGAAATAACAGACACCCAAAAGGAGGAAGTTTGCAGGGGGACTGGGGTTGAAAAATTACCTATCAGGTACAATGTTCACTATTTGGGTAAAGGATACCCTAGGACCCCAATCCATCCCCACCAGTATGCAATACACTCTTGTAGCAGACATACACATGCACTCCTTGAATCTAAAACTAAATTAAATTTTAAATAAATTTTAAAAATTGTCTTTAGGTAGCTCATTTAGACTTGTAAGTCAATGTTGGAGGGTGTAAAAAAATTGTATTAGGTTTGGAAGCATTATCAGAATATTTAATAGGAGAGTTGCCATATTTAGATTTATTTTTTAATTTATAAGAATTATTTCAGCACTTGAGAATATTTATCAGTCAGAAAAATGAAGGGCTGGAAAATAAAATTGTATATGCCAAATTTATGAATGCAACTTTAAATGTTTAAATGGCCAGGCATACTGACTCATGCCTGTGATCCCAGCACTTTGGGAGGCTGACACAGGAGGATCGCTTGAGCCCAGCCTGGCTCAAATAGAATAGTAAGAACTATTGCAGTCATAAAAAAAGAATGAGTTCGTGCCCTTTGCAGGGACATGGATGAAGCTGGAAGCTATCATTCTCAGCAAAGTAACACAGGAACAGAAAACCAAACGCCGCATGTTCTCACTTGTAAGTGGCAGTTGAACAATGAGAACACACGGACACAGAGAGGGGAACATCACACACTGGGGCCTGTTGAGAGCTGGGGGGAAAGGGGAGGGAGAGCATTAGGACAAATACCTAATGCACGCTGAGTTTAAAACCTAGATGATGGGTTGATAGGTGCAGCAAACCACCATGGCACATGTATACCTATGTAACAAACCTGCACATTCTGCACATGTATCACAGAACTTAAAGTTAAAAAAAAAAAAGAAGAAGAAGAAGAACTATAAATCAAACTTGAAAGCTTGAGGAAAAACTACACTTTACTGTTACTTCAATCAATTTAATGTTATTTTTTTAAAAAAATCTGTGAATGGCCAGGCACGGTGGCTTATGCCTGTAATCCCAGCAGTTTGGAAGGCCAAGGCAGGCAGATCACATAAGGTCAAAACTTCCAGACCAGCCTGGACAACATGGTGAAACCACCTCTATTTAAAATATAAAAATTAGGGCAGGTGCAGTGGCTCGTGTCTGTACTCCCAGCACTTTGGAAGGCCAAGGCAGGTGGATTATTTGAGGTCAGGAGTTCCAGACCAGCCTGGCCACCACGGTGAAACCCCACCTCTACTAAAAAATATAGAAATTAGCTGGGCATAATGGCAGGTGCCTGTAATCCCAGCTACTCAGGAGGCTGAGGCAGGAGAATCACTTGAACCTGGGAGGCGGAGGTTGCAGTGAGCCAAGACTATGCCACTGCACTCCAGCCTGGGTGACAGAGTGATACTCCATCTTAAAAGAAAAAAGAAAATCTGAATAATCTTGCGCAAGAAAGCTGCCTCAAAGATAACAAAATACATCAACTTAAAGATGTTTTTGCCTTCATCTCTCAAAAATCACACCCAAACAACAATGAGAACAAAAATGGAAGCCAATGGATATAGGAATGGTACCTGACTTGATAGAGCAAAGTCAAGCATGCAAGTTGCACCAAGGCTCAGGAACTGGTGACATCAAGTATTTAGGAAGGCAGGAGGGATGAGGGGGCTGAAAAGTGATGGAATATTTGAAAATCGGCACAAAGCACAATTAGACCTCAGACTCCCATATGTAACAGCCCACCTCAGTTGGAAATGGAAAAACAAATCCTAAAGCCTCTGGATGTGGGAATGTTATACCTAGAAGAGGGCAGAGGAGAAGAGTCCAATGGAAAACTGGGGAGGTGACTGGGATGGTTGTTCATGCCTGTAATACCAGCACTTTGGGAGGCCAAGCGGAAAAATTGCTTAAGGCCAGGAGTTCCAGACCAGCCTGGGTAACATAACGAGATGCCATCTGTACAAAAAAGAAAAATTAGCTGGCTGTGGTGGCACATCTGTAGTCCCAGCTACTCAGGAGGCTGAGGCTGAGGTTGCAGGATTGCTTGAGCCCAGGAGTTCGAGGTTCAGTAAGATATGATCTTACCATTGCACTCCAGCCTGGATGACAGAACAAGATCCTGTCTCCGAAAAAAGGAAAAGAAAAAAAAAAAAGAAAACTTGGGAAGAGAAATGCCAGGTCTGTTTCTTGAGCCTGGTCTGTAGCCTTTCCTGTGATCATGTGAACAACCCGATGTCCTCCCAGTTAATTCCTTTTCTGTTTAAGTCAGCCTGAGTCAGTTTCTATGCCTATAACCAAGAACCCTAACTATTTTTCACTTACTTTGTGACAATTCTATTAACGTTATGTCCCCATCCGCCATAAGCCCATAAGGGTAGTTCTTTTCTTTTTTTTTTGAGATGGGGTCTCACTTTGTCACCCAGGCTAGAGTGCAGTAGCACGATCTTAGCTCCCTGAAACCTCTGCCTCCCAGGTTCAAGCAATTCTCATGCCTCAACCTCCTGAGTAGCTGGGATTACAGGCACACGCCAGTTTGTTTTTGTATTTTTAGTAGAGATGGGGTTTCATTGTGTTGGCCAGGCTGGTCTTGAACTCCTGACTTCAAGTAATCCACCTGTCTCGGCCTCTTAAAGTGCTGGGATTACAGGCATGAGTCACTGCGCCTGGACCCATAAGGGTAGTTCTATGTCTGATTTTGCTCATAATTTTACTTGCAGAATCTAGTATAGTGTGTTGCACTTAGTGGGCACTAAGGAAATAAATGTTTTTTGCTTTTTTTTTGAGATGGAGTCTCGCTCTGTTGCCCAAGCTAGAGTGCAAAGGTGTGATCTTTGCTTACTGCAACCTCCCCCTCCTGAAGTCAAGCAATTCTCTTGCCTCAGCCTCACAAGTAGCTGAGATTACAGGCATCCACCATTATGCCCACCTAATTTTTGTATTTTTAGTAGAGACATGGTGTCATTATGTTGGTCAGGCTGGTCTTGAACTCCTGACCTCAGGTGATCCACCTGCCTCAGCCTTCCAAAGTGCTGGGATTACAGGTGTAAGCCACTGAGCCCAGCATAAATGTTTACTGAATAACTGAATGAATGAAGAAGCCTTCTCTGTGTCTTGTATATATTCCTCATTGTATCTTCTATATCTCAGTTTAACAACTTGTCACATCAAACTGTATTAATTTTTAATGTCTGTTTCTTCTATTAGAATGTAAGTTCAAGCCAGGTATGGTGGCTCACACCTGTAATCCCAGCACTTTGGGAGGCCAAGGCTGGTGGATCACCTGGGGTCAGGCGTTTGAGACCAGCCTGACCAACATGGTGCAAACCCATCTCTAGTAAAAATACAAAATTAGCTGGGCGTGGTGGCAGGCGCCTATAATCCCAGCTACTTGGGAAGCTGAGGCAGGAGAATTGCTTGACCCCAGGAGGCGGAGGTTGCAGTGAGCCAAGATCACACCATTGCACTCCAGCCTGGGCAGCAAGAGTGAAACTCCATCTCAAAAAAAAATAAAAGTAAATTCAAGATCAGAGATCCTACCTTGTTCATTAAAAACAACACTTCCTAGGCCAGGCATGGTGGCTCATACCTGTAATCCCAGCACTTTGGGAGGCCAAGGCAGGAGGATCCCTTGAGCTTAGAAATTCGAGACCAGCCTGGGCAACACAGCAAGACCCCATCTCTATCTTAAAAAAAAAAAAAGAAAAAAAACAACTTAAAAAAAAATTAAGTTCCTAAACCAGGTGTGGTGGCTGGTGGCTAAAAAAATTACAAAAATTAGCCAGTCATGGTGGTAAGCGCCTATGGTTTCAGCCACTCAAGAGGCTGAGGTGAGAGGATAGCTTGAACCCAGGAGGTTGGGGTTGCAATGAACCATGATGGCACTACTGCACTCCATCCTAGGCAGCAGAGTGAGAACTATCTCACCCAAAAAAAAGTTCCTATAGGTGGTCTAGTATAATACATATTAGGCAGAGAACGAATGAAGGCAAGAAGGTGGGAATATGTGCAGCCATTATGTTACTGCTGAACATATAACAAAGAAGAATACAGTACTCCCTGCCTTAAAGGGGTGCACAGTGTGGTGAGAAAGACAGGTAAACAGATTATTACAAGTGACCATTGTTAGAACATGATCAATAAGGTGTTTTGGTGAGCATGGAGAAAGCTTCACGTAGGAGGGCAAGAAACCATCAGGCAGATGGGGTGGAGAAGCATTTGTGAAAAGGCTTCTCCGTGCGATGTGAAAATTATGGTGTTAGAAGGAGTGCAAGTATGATCCATTATAGGACATTGCCAGCAACAATGAGATTGTCCAGATTGTGATCTGGGATTGCTTTCAGGGGCCTGGCATGGTGGCTCATGCCTGTAATTCCAGCATTTTGGGTGGCTGAGGCAGGAGGATCACTTAAGGCCAGGAGTTCAAGCCCATGTTAACAGAGAACAAGTTGCCTAGCCTGGTCTTGAACACATAACATCTTTCTCACGCTTCTGCTTACTTTTTGTTGTTGTTGTTAACAGAGATGCTGTTGTAACATCTCTGTTAACAACAACAAAAAGTAAGCAGAAGCATAAGAAAAAGTCAAGCGGTTTTGTGATTAGAAGAGAAATAAGTTTTCTGATTGGTAAATTTAAAACTAATGAACTGAGTCTGCTCAGCTTTTTACCTTTCCCTCCTCCACGCCCTTTTTTTTAATCTCCTTTATTTATTTATTATTTCTGTGCCTCCCTCTGGCCTCACACATTCCCATTTGCTGTCTTGGGTTAAGGAGCTTGCAGTTGTCCAGCTGTGCTAAGTAACTATGTAGCTATAATTACAACTATGGGGCTAGTGGGGGAACATTAGTAAGCTCAACTGACTGCTGATTGAGAGCTATATTCTTCAATCAGATTTATGAATAATGAAACCATTATTTTAATTTTCATCTGTTGTGTTTTTCAACTGGTTATAATCTCAGGAGTGGAAGGCTGGGTGCGGTGGCTCACACTTGTAATCCCAGCACTTTGGGAGGCCAAGGCAGGCAGATCACGAGGTCAGGAGATCAAGACCATCCTGGCCAACATGGTGAAACCTGAAAATACAAACACTATCTGAGTGTGGCGGCGGACACCCATAGTCCTAGCTACTCTGGAGGCTGAGGCAGGCAAATTGCTTGAACCCGGGAGGCAGAGGCTGTAGTGAGCCGAGATTGTACCACTGCACTCCAGCCTGGGTGAGAGAGTGAGACTCCGTCTCAAAAAAAAAAAAAAAAAATAAAAAATTCAAGAGTGGAAAGAAGTAAACAAAACTTAACACTTAAAATCCAACAATCTAGAATACTGAACATAAGAGTTTTGAAAAACAAGAGTAAGTAAATTATAAGTCAAGATTCCTGTTGTAACTGTTTTGCTTTTCTTGAAAAGATCAGATAATATGACATTGACTCTCAAGCTTTAGATCCTTCAGTGGTCCCTAGGGAGCTTGTTAAAAACACAGATACATGGGGACTGTGTCTTGAACACAGAAGACCTTCGGTGGAGTCCCTGCACCAGTATGTTCAACTAGCCTCTGAGGTGAGCAAGCAGTCCAAAGTTTGAAAACATCTATTCCCAGGTATATCTGATCCCAAATCACTATACTGAGAAGAAACAGATTTCAAAAACATTTCTAATCATACTAGAACCAGGTGAGCAGTTTTTTGCAGACAGCAAGTGACATAATTGAGAAACATAGGCGAAATCAATCAGACTTGAGACAGACAGGCGATGATGACGGAGGAAGAAAGGTGATGGGAGTGAACTGAAAAGAAACTTGTGTGGGGCACCCCAGGTGGGAGGAAATGGGAGAACAGTTTAGGCTGGGTAGGGGCTGAGTAGGCAGTCACTGGCAGAGTTAAGAAGCAACTGAAGCCCAAGGATGTGGAAAGCAAACAATTCTCCTGGGAACCTGAAAGGGTGGCACACAGGTGGAGGAGTCAGCTCTACTTTGCAGAGTTCCTGTTCCAGCCAGGCTTTTGGCCAAATGTCTTGAGTCACCAACCTCTGGAATGCTGTTTCCACTAAGAACTGGCCCAGAAAAAGGAGACAAATATATGTGTGGAACACCCCCTCCATCTACTTTCATTTTATTTATTTATCTATTATTATTATTTTTTGAGGCAGAGTCTTGGCTCTGTCACCTAGGCTGCAGTGCAGTTGTGCGATCTCAGCTCACTGTAACCTCTACCTCCTGGGTTCGAGGGATTCTCCTGCCTCAGCCTCCTGAGTAACTGGGATTACAGGTGCATGCCACCATGCTCAGCTAATTTTCTTTGTATTTTCAGTAGAGATGGGAGTTTCATCATGTTGGCCAAGCTGGTCTCAAACTCCTGACCTCAAGTGATCTGCCTACCTTGGCCTCCCAAAGTGTTGGGGTTACAGGCATGAGCCACCATGCCTGGCTCCATCTACTTTTAGAAGAACGTTGCAGAATCAATGATGGGTCCTGCAGAATCACTGTAGTGGTAGATGCACTTAAAGTTACTTAAAGGCTGTCCCTGGGTGAGATAACATTCAGAAACACTTTTTTTTTTGGAGACGAAGTCTCACTCTGTCACCAGGCTTGAGTGCAGTGGTGAAATCTTGGTTCACTGCAACCTCTGCCTCACGGGTTCAAGCGATTCTCCTGCCTCAGCCTCCCAAGTAGCAGGGAACACAGGTGCATGCCACCACACCCAGCTAATTTTTGTATTTTTAGTAGAGATGGGGTTTCACTATGTTGGCCAGGATGGTCTCGATCTCTTGACCTGGTCATCTGCCCGCCTCGGAGTCCCAAAGTGCTGGGATTACAGGCATGAGCCACTGCGCTGGCCCAGAAACGCGTTGTAAAGCATAAAACACGAAGCAAAGCTAAACTGCATTACTCTGATTCTCCTGGGTCTCACGTTTCCCAGGGTCTTCCACATGAGACAGCACTTCTTAGGGACTGCCTACAATCCTGGAAGACCTCACACAGGTCCTTCTTATAGGCTGGTATTCTATTGGTGAACAGTTTGTAAGTGCTCAATGACTTATGCTGAAGGCATGAATATAAGCTACCAGGGAAATTTTCTTTCTTTTTAAAAATCAGTGTGCAGTCTTTTCTTCCCACACCCGCACCCACCCACTGCCTGTTTCAGTCAGTGTTCATGAACCCTCTCCTCTCACAGATTCTTCCGTCTTGATCGCCCACGAAACAGTTTCCCTAGGCTGCAAGAAACAGTAAGGGAACTTACAAACAAATATTTCTGCCTGGTGACAATTGCATATAAATTGAAATAGGACCTCTATTAAAGGTGACTGAGACACCATTTTCCAAACTGAACTACTCTATTCTTTTTCTGCAAAGCATTAGATAGTTTGTAGAAAAGCTCTGTTGCCCTCCAGGAAGTCAAGTTGAAAGGTTTAGAGATAAACATAAACATCCTGTGCTTTCTGTAGGTGTTCACTTACGAATCATGAATCTATGGCAACCATTATCAAACAGGTGTTTATATCCAGCCTGCATTGATTGATTTATTCCCTTGTCAAGTATTTTTTGAGAGGGTACAGGTAGCAGTTCCTGCACTTGGGCCCAGGATACAGTGGTGACCAAGATAGAGAAGATCGCTGGCTCTGAGACGATCAGGCGTATATGTCCTAAGTTATTGCCTATGGGGTAAGTAGTACTTAGGCCTCTGCCATTACAGGACCAAAGTAGAAATCCCAGAATATTTGGAGGTGGGTAATGAGGAAGCAACAAGGGACAGTAAAATATTATTTGGAGGAGTAAGAGTTTCTCATAGAATAGGATTCCTCTAATGCCTCCAACATAGCATTCATTCTTGCTTGCTTGTGCCCTATAAGATAATGCAAAGGCACTGGCACGTTTGAGTCCCAGAAGGAGCAGAGGCTGGAAAGAAACAAGGAGGAGAGTGTGGCCTGACAAAGAACCAGAAAAAAAAGACTAATTCGCTAAGAGTTATGGGCCAGGCATGGTGGCTCATGTGTGTAACCCCAGCACTTTGGGAGGCCAAGGAGGGCAGATCACTTGAGGTCATGAGTTTGAGACCAGCCTGACCAACATGGATAAACCCCATCTCTACTGAAAAATACAAAACTTAGCTGGGCATAGTGGTATACGCCTATAGTCCCAGTTACTCAGGAGCCTGAGGCAGAAGAATTGCTTGAACCCGGGAGGCGGAGGTTGCTGTGAGCTGAGCACTTCAGCCTGGGCGACAGAGTGAGACTGTCTCAAAAAAAAAAAGAAGAGTTCTGGGTCAGAAGTGGTGGCTCACACCTGTAAGTCCAGCATTTTGGGAGGCAGAGGCAGGAGAATTTCTTGAGACCAGGAGCTTGAGAGCAGCCTGTACAACATAGCCAGACCCAGTTTCTACAAAAATTAGAGTCTCTACAAAAATTACCCAGGCATGGTGAAGGCTGAGTGGGGAGGAGCTGGAGACTGCAGTGACTATTGCTGAGCCACTGCACTCCAGCCTGGGGCAGCAGAGCAAGACCTTGTCTCCTAAAAAAATAAAAAATAACAGTTCTGTTCCAATGCAAGACACCTGAAAAAAAAAAAAAAAGAGTTCTGGCTAGCACTGTTCAGCTTAGTGAAGCTATCTGGCCACTGTCATCATTTATTCAGTCCCATGGACCTGGAACAGCATCTTTTTGCAGAGTTTTGAGTGTATTATATAATTCCTGATCAGCACTGTAAGAGCTTTGAATACCTCTTGAGCAGTCTATTGAAATTAGTGAACTGAATACATATTTCACATTTTGAATAGGTAAAACATTCACATGCTTCATAATTCAAAAGGTATGAGAGTACAAAGTAAAAAGCTTCCCTTTTACCTTTGTTCTCTAACTGTTCAACATCCCACCTCTGAAGGAATTCAAGTAGTTTTTTAAAAAAGATATTTTGTGGGTATATAGTAGGTATATATATTTATGAGGTACATGATCAATTAGCTTTTTAGATATCCTATTTTATCCATATTTTATGGGTATAGTCAATAGATTTTTTAAAAATAAGTTTTGGCTAGGAAAGGTGGCTCACACCTGTAATCCAGCACTTCAGGAGGCTGAGGCAGGAGGGGTTGCTTAAGCCCAGGAGTTCGAGACCATCTTAGGCAACATAGTGAAACCTTGTTTCTAAAAAAATTTAAAAATTAGCCAGGCATGGTGGTGTGCACCTGTAGTCCCAGCTTCTCAGGAGGCTGCGGCCCACTTGAGCCCAGGAGGTGGAGGCTGAGGCTGCAGTCAGCCATGTTTATACCACTGTACTCCAGCCTGGGAAACGAGTGAGACTCTGTCTCTTTTTTTTTTTTTGAGACGGAGTTTAGCTCTTGTGGTCCAGGCTGGAGTGCAATGGCGACATCTCGGCTCACTGCAAACTCCGCCTCCTGGGTTCAAGCGATCTTCAGTCTCCCAAGTAGCTGGGATTACAGGCATGTGCCACCTGGCTAATTTTGTATTTTTAGTAGAGACCTCGAGTGATCCACCTGCCTCAGCCTTCCAAAGTGCTGGGGTTATAGGGGTGAGCCACTGTGCCTGGCCCCAAAAAATCATTGTGTATATTGAAGGTATACAACATGATGGTATGGAATACATTGTGTATCAGTAGTAAATAGGTTACTATTTGGAAGCAAATTAACATATCCATCATCTCACACAGTTACCTATTTTTTTTTTTTGTGACAAGAGTAGCTAAAATCTATTTATTTAGCATGAATCTCATACATAGTGTAAACTTACTACTTACAGCTCTTGAGTACATTAGCTCTCTAAACTTTTTCATCCTAAATGTCTGCTACTTCGTATCCTCTTAACTACATCTCTGATTCTCCATCACTCCATCCCACAACCTGCTCGGGTAGCCACTGTTTTGTTGTCTATCTCTGTAGTAGATAGGATTCTTAACTAGCCTTCTAATTTGAGAACCTTATCTCAGCTCTGTGGCAACCTGTTCTTCCAGAAAATATCCTGTTCCACAGGATTTATATGAATCAGAAGTTCAGATTTTAGTTTCCAGATGAGTGTAGTCTGAGCTGTCCTCAAGAGGGAAAGAACAGAAAAAAAAATTTGGAGAGACGGGGAAAATGTATATTTTAAATAATACTCTCAGGGAATTTCATGCCATCAAACCAATCTCTACCAAACAAGGTTATACTACCAAGTTTTAAAAATCTGGTTTCCTAAAGAAAACTATACATGGTTCTATCAAATTATAAAAAATAATAGTGATTGCTAAGTGCTGCGTACTGTTGTAAATGTCTTATACAAATTATTCATTTAAACTTCATGACAACCACATGAAGGAAAGTATATTTAATAGGTGAAGAAAATGAAGGACAGAGAAATTAAGCAAAGAGTGTTTTCAAACCCAGGCTAGGGGCTCCAGAGCTCTCACTCTTAACCTGAATGATACTTATTGTCTCTTCTGGTAGAAAATAGTCAAAAGGAGGCTTGGCGTAGTGGCTCACGTCTGTAATCCCAGAACTTTGGGAGGCTGAGGCAGGTGGATCACTTGAGGCCAGGAGTTTAAGACCAGCCTGGCCAACATGGTGAAACTCCATCTCTACTAAAAATACAAAAATTAGCCGGGGGTGGTGGTGCATGCCTGTAATCTTAGCTACTCTGGAAGCTGAGGCAGGAGAACTGCTTGAATCCTGAAAGCAGAAGTTGCAGTAAGCAGAGATCGTACTACTGCACTTCAGTCTGGGTGACAGAGTGAGTCTCTGTCTCAGAAAAAAAGAAAAGCACCTGGCACCTTTTTTTGTTTTGCTTATCATTTTTTTGTTCTCATTTGTTCAGAAATTTTTTGTCTTCAAATGTTAGTATCCATCAAAATTACCCCAATGTGTAAATGCAGATTCCCAGGTCTCAGCACTGACCTAGAGAATTAGAATCCCTGGGGGAAGGGCTCTAGCTCCAGGATTTTTTTTTTTTTAAACCAGCACCCCAGGTGATTCCAAGGCAGGTGGCTGGTAAGCATTCTCTGATGGGAAGTTTGTTTCCCAAAGTTGGCCACAATCATACTTTCCATCACATATATTCTGCTAGTTTCTAGAGTCTTGCAGCTCCCTGTTCAAGAGATTGTGTCCGGATGGGCGTGGTGGCTCACACTTGCAATCCCAGCACTTTGGGAGGCTAGGTGGGCAGATCATGAGGTAAGGAGATCAAGACCATCCTGGCTAACACGGTGAAACCCCATCTCTACTAAAAAACAAACAAACAAAAACAAAAAAAGAGGTGGTATCCATGTCCCCTGCCCCTGAGACAGGGTGGGTTTTGTGGCTGGTTGACTGCTGGATTATGGTTATTGTGATGCCACTTGACTTCCATGAGGCCATGTAATTTGCAGGGCTAGGTCAAAAAAGGCAATTTAGCATCCATTTTAGCTTGCTGCAACACTTACTCTTGGAGCCCAGTCACCATGCAGTGGGGAAGCCCAAGATGCCCCAGGAAGAGGCTCACTTGGAGTGAAACTAACAGCCAGTACCAACTTGCCCGCCTTGTGAACCATCATGGAAGTCAATCTTCTGTCTGCACAGGCTGATGCAGCACAAGTAGAGCGTGTTTTCCTGCCAAGCCCTGTCCAGATGGCAGACCTACACACTTCCAACACAATAGTGCTCTGCTATTCTGCCTACCAGCATGAATTATCCTGGGTCCTCTATAAAATACTCTGAAAAGTACCTTTGTCCAGTCTCATTTACGTTTGCAGATTCTTCTAGTCGCAGAACCACCTATGTCAGATTTCTGGCTATTTGAAATTCTCATTATTACCCTCTGAGCCTTGGCTTCTCATCTAATACATTCTATCAGTAATAGAGCCTACCTCATCTGCTTTATAATTAAATGATATACTAAATTAATCTATGTAATCATTTACCATCGTGCCAGCACAAAGTATTTCTCATTGTTCTTAGTAGGTTTCTTGCATTCAGAGTTCCAGTTTCTTTAGGTCACTATTTTGTCTCTCTCACAGTGCCATTTCATGGGCCATTTCCTATGCTTGGCATCCTCTTCCCTACCAGGTCTGATAGGTTCTTACTCATCATTTAGGACTCCACTTCTTGAAGAAGCCTTCCCTGAGTTCTCAAGCAGGTAATGCTTCTCTGCTAAAATAGCACCTTGGAGGAACCTCTATTAGAGCACTTAACGCATTGGATTGTAACTAATCGTTTACTTATCCTTCTACTCCATTGGAATCTAAGTTCTCAGAAGGCATGGTCAGCCCTATCTTCATTTATTCACCATCTACTCTCTGTTACTGTGCCAGGAAGCACTGTGGTTAAGTAGCTAAGGGCCAGGTCTTGGCAGACCTGCCTGGGGACAAAACAGCTCCACTTTCTCCTCCCACAACCTTGGAAAAAGTTAACTCTCTAAGCCTCATTTGTAAAATGGAAATAACACTTCCTCCTTACGATTGCGGTGAAGATGAAGTAAAATGCTTGCAAACAGTCCATCACACAGCAAGCCATCCATCATCAAGACAAAGTGCTTCCCCAGCAATTCAATTTGGGCACCCCCACTCTAATTCTCTCATAAGACCTCGCACTCCATGGGTAATCTCTCGTTTACGGATTACTCTGGGTTCCTTAAATCTCTCCTTGGTCATTCGTCCTGTTAGCAATTCTGTCTCAGCCGCTAGGTCCAGGCGTTCAGAACCATTTTTCCCGCCTCCAACTCGCTCCAAATCCTTTTCCTTCAGCCTACCCGAGGCCCAAGGGGCGTGTTAGAGGTCCGATTTATACAACTTAAACATCAAAACTCCCTCAACAGGGTGTGGGTAACTGGAGAGACCCCCAGTCAGAGCTTTGCCACCGAGTTTCGGTCTTACTCTCCCTTTGAGGAAGGACTAAGCGGACAGCACCACCGCAGTCGTTTACTGCAGTGCCCGCCGGGAACGCGCGCAATGCAGGCAGAGCTGAATGAACGAACGCGCGAATGAATGAACGGCCTACGTCGGAGGCCGGGCCTCTCTTCCTCTGTTACGTAGCCCACCGGCGCGGGCGTGGCTACGGTTAAGAGGCTCGCGCACGCGGGTGCGCGCGAGCCGCGCCGTACCACCGTCGTGGGCAGGCTCGGTCACGAGCGCCACAGCCCCGCGCCGCCTCTCCCAAGTCCCTGCCCCGCCGCGGCGCGTCACTTCCGCCACCCCCGGCCAGGGTTGGGGCGGGGCGCGCGGGGGAGGGGGCCAGGTCGGAGGGAAGCCCGCCAGTGCCCAAGCCCGCGCCCGAGCAGGGACTACATTTCCCGAGGGGCCTCGGCGGCGGCTGCGACGACGAGCGCGGTAACGTCCCCCGGAAGTGGAGCTCGGGACTTCCACTCGTGCGTGAGGCGAGCGGTGCCGGAGACGAGACCAGAGGCCGAACTTGGGTTCTGACAAGATGGCCGGGCTGCCCCGCAGGATCATCAAGGTAACCGCCCAGGCCGGCCTCCAGCTCTCCGCTCTGCTCTCGTCCGCTCGGCTGGGCGGGCAGCACGGCCTTTCGCTTCCTTCGGCTCGCGGCCCGCGCTGGGAGGCCTGAGGCGGCGCTGAGAGGGTCTGGCCGCGGCGGAGAGGGAAGTCGGGTGCTGGGGAGGGGGCGCCGGGGAGACTTCCGGCCGCGGCGGGGCAGCCGGGCAGCGGGGACTGGGGGCTTCCAGGCGGCTGCCCCTCGGGCTAGGGAGTCCTGGCCTGCGCCCCGGCGGAGGATGGAACGGTAAGGCTGCGGGGCTCTGGGCTTGGGCGCGGGCCTCCGTAGCTTCTCAGACCACCCCACGGCGGAGGCCTTGGGCGCGCGGGAATCGCGGTGGGGGCTTGGACTCCGGTCGGGGGTTGTGGCCCGACAGGGTCCCTCGGCCACCAGGCTCCTCTTCTCGGCCCCGACGGGGGCGCGGAGGTGCGGCAGCCGCGGGTGCGGAATGAATGAACCGGGAGGGTCAAGCCGGGCGGGGCCCTGCGCCCCGGGAGGTGGCTCTGGAGGCCCGCGCGGCTTGCCGCGGTCAGCACTTGCTCGCCCCTGCTTGCCGCGGCTATCTGGGTCCGGGAACATGGGGGCTCCGCGCCCCGCTTCTCTTGCTTCCGCGTTCTCTCTCCTCTAAGTACGTTTCCGCTCGTTTATCTCTGCGAAGTGATTTTACTCTGGTTGGCGAACTCTTTCAGAGCTGTTCCGAGAAAACAGTTTTAACAACAAGGCTGGGGAGGGCCGCAATTGTGGGGGATTCTCTCCCTCTCCTCTCTTCTCTCTCTTTTCTCTCTCCTCTCTCTCTTCTCCGCGCTTTTTCGTGGAGATGGGGCCTCGCTGTGGTGCCCAGGCTGATCTCAAAACTCCTGACCTCAGAGGTCTTCCTGCCTTGGCCTCTGTGGGGGATCTTGTGAAATCTTTTGCCTCTCGATTTGGTGCGCTTTAATTATTAATTGGCTGTTTATTAATACTGTGCTTTGACAAGTACATGTGGATCCATAACATTTTCTATTCTTTGATTTTGTAAAGTTTTCACCAAATATTAACAAGTCTTCAGATGTGAGATATTTCTTGCCATCCACAACTAAATCTTAAATTTTTGTGTCAGTTTTTATGAGGGAAATTAGTTGAACATTTGTGTGGCTAAATGCGCCAGTTAAGGTGACTAAATTGCAGCATCATTTTGCTTGATATAACCTGGCAAACGTGTATGTTAATCTTGTTCATTCTTGTAAAATCTATAGGGAGATGCGTGTACTGTATATGCTTCATGCAATTTCATTTAAATATATATGAGATGAGGGAGGTGTCCTTGACCTGAGGGTGCTTGATGTAGAGAAATAAGACGTTTTCCTGTGGTAGAAATTCTTAGAAATGAGAGAAGTAGAACAGATTGTCAGTGAGCACTAGAGTCTAATAACATGAACCTTCATAGTGCGAAATCTGTTGTGTGTGGATTTAGCTAGGACTCTGTCCAAGGAGTTTTAATTGTCGTATGTATTGGCAGGTCCTTACAATGTGATTTTAGTTATAATGCAGTCACATGGTCGCCAAAGATCATGTTTATTGAGGCCCCAGTTGAAAAATGAATAGGAAGTGATACAGCCATACACCAAATATCCTTGAGTTTTTGTTACTTAGGTTATTGACTAAGTACATAATGCAAGTTGACATTCATGATAATTCTGTAAAATACATAGTGAACTAAACATTTAACAAGCATTTTTTCCATTTTTGCTTATGAAGAGATGCACAGTAATATGAAAGCCTTGGGTGAAGAAATAAATTCTGTGGAACCTTGTTTATAAATTTAAAGAAATGGTTTAAGGCAGTAAGTTGAAGTCCTCATGATTTAATTCATTTGGCACGTAGTAATTTAATTTACACTGGGCATTACATTTTGCTGTTCAAACTAAGACAGTAGTAACATGCTGTAATATATATAATCTTAATTTTATGATATCTTGTTGAGAATATCTGTCTCATGAATGGTACCTTGATTTGGATTTTATCTTATTAGTTTAATGTCATTTATTGCCTGACAGGATGGTTTTCTCCAATTCTTAGAGGATTAAAATATTAGATTTTTTTTTAAGTGCCCGCGTGTGTGTTATGTAGGTTGTTCCATGATCAGTGAAAATGCTTTTTTTTAAAAAAAGATCAGAATTTATTTTAAAAATTTGCCTCTTTTCTGTCAACTACTATACAAAGTTCTATGTGGTAGATGGAGGGTAGCGGTATTGTCCTGAGGCAAAAGGGACATACCTTTGTTGCTTGGACTGTCAATTTGTTTTATTTCTGGGTGATCTTCGGCTTTTTTTTTTCTTTTTTTGAGACAGTCTCACTGCCTCCCAGACTGGAGTGCAGTGACAGGATCATGGCTCACCACAGTCTCCATCTCCTGGTCTTAGATGATCCTCCCACCTCAGCCTCCTGAGTAGCTGGGACTGCAAGGTGCATGTCACCACACCCAGCTAATTTTTGTAGAGACAGGGTTTTGCCCTGTTGCCCAGGCTGGTCTCAAATTCTTGACCTCAAACAATCCACCTACCTCAGCCTCCCAAAGTGCTGGGATTACAGGCACGAACCACTGTGCCCTGCCTGACCTTTGACTTTCAAAGGATGAAATTTAGTGTTGATTATAACATCAGTGTTACCATTCTAATCTAATGAAAGTAATAAAGTGGCTTGATTTGCACAACTGTTAATATGCTTTCTAATGTATGATGTTCGTTATTTACATTTGTAGATTTCTTTTTTCCTTCTTTTCTTTTTCCTTTCCTTCTTTCTCCTTCCTTCCTTCCTTCCTTTTCTCTTTCTCTCTTTTTTTCTTTCTCTCTTTCTCTCCTCTCTTCTTTTGATGGAGTCTCCCTCTGTCACCCAGGCTGGAGTGCAGTGGCACAATCTCGACCCACTGCAACCTCTGCCTCCCACGTTCAGGCAGTTCTCCTGCCTCAGCATCTTGAATAGCTGGGATTACAGGCATGTGCCACCACACTTGGCTAATTTTGTATTTTTAGTAGAGATGGGATTTCACCATATTAGCCAGGCTGCACTCCTAACTTGGTGATTCTCCCCACCTTGGCCTCCCAAAGTGCTGGGATTACAGGTGTGAGCCACCACACAGGCCTTAAAGAACTAGCTATAGATTTCTTAACCATTTGATTCTTAGAGACATTTTTGTGAACCAGACAATATGTTTTGCAGTCTGGAAACTGACTTAGATGACTTTCCTAAGGTAAAGCTGTCAAGAGGTGGAATTTGGATCTTGATTAGTGTAACCTTTCCCTGTCTCTTGTTACTGTAAAATGACTAACTGTATAAATATAAGATAATTTTCTGGACTACTGTTCACCTAGTTGCTATCTCATTTAGATGCCTATATCTAATCCAGTAGCAAATTCTGTAAGTTATGCTTTCAACATGTATACTCAATCAGACACTTTCGCTCTGTTTCTTTCAAACCTCTGTTCACTTCCATCACTTACTGCCTGGCCTGCTGTATTAGCCTACTTTGGAGCAGCAGCTAGTGTTATCTTAAAATACAGAACATGTTACTCCCCTGCTAAAAACTCTGTGGAGGTTCTCCATCACACTTACATTAGAATCTTGCCTTTTTCCTGCACTAGCTATAAGGCCCTACATTCATCTGGGATCTGCCTACCTCTGAGTCGTCTGCACTTCTCTCCTTGAGTCACTCCACTGTAGCCACACTGTTGCTTTGCCGTACCCTGAACAATAAATGGTTGAGCTGATTCCAGTCACCAGGCTTTCCTCCTGTTTATTGCATTGCTTGCTTTGTCCAGTTGTTTCATTCTTAGCTCATATGTCGTATCCTCTACCTAACCTGTACCGTATAAACCAGTTTCCCTTTTTCCTCCCCTGCAATTTGATCCTCCTATCTCCCTTTCTTCTGTATAGTGCTTATTACTTTTCAAAGTTATGTTATTTACTGTTTATTTCTCTCTATTCCCCATTAAACCTTCATGAAGTTAGGGACTCTTGGGTGTTCCGGGCATTGCTCATTCATGCCTATACCAATCCTTGGTGCATAGTAGATACTGAAATATTAATTGACTAACTGAATAGATGAGCCTTAATCTCTTTGGAAGAAAGTTTTAGGAGAGTTATTATTCTATATCATAATTTGACATTGTTACTGCTTACTATATTCTGTCTGAACCAATGTCTGAGCTAAGTTAAAATTAGTCTCATTTTCCACTCATAAGCTCATTTAAAAACAAGACATATAAATCTTCTATGTTATTTCTTTTTTTGTGTGCCTATTCTGTTATGTATCTTTTATGTTATTAACTAGGAAAGCACACATAGAGCACGTTTGAAAGGCTCTGAAGTATACATAGAGAATCCCTCATCTGTCCTTCAGTATTCCAGTTCCCCTGCTTAGACAACCACTGTTTTTGTTTGTTTGTTTTTTGAGTTGGAGTCTCCCTCTATCTCCCAGGCTGGAGTACAGTGGTATGATTTTGGGTCACTGCAGCCTCCATCTCCCAGGTTCAAGCAGTTCTGCCTCAGTCTCCCAGGTAGCTGGGACTACAGGTACGCACCACCACGCCTAGCTAATTTTTGTATTTTTAGGAGAGATGGGGGTTCACCATGTTGGCCATGCTGGTCTCAAACTCCTCAAGTGATCCACCCGCCTTAGCCTCCCAAAGTGTTAGGATTACAGGTATGAGCAGCCGTGCCTGGCTTCAACCACTATTTTTATTGTGTGTCCTTACAGAAAGACTAGAGCAACTTTGTGCTATAAGTTAGGCATCTTCTCCTTCTTATGTAAATACCCGGATACTCTTCTTTCCCCTTCTAACCACCTATGTAGCATCAAGCTGACTTTTTTTTTTTTTTTTAAAAGAGACAGACTGCCACTTTTGCCCAGCTTACAGTGCAGTTACTTTTCACAGGCATGTTCATAGTACACCGTATACTGCCTCAAACTCCTTATATCAGGTGATCCTCTACCTTCAGCCTCCGGTAGCTGGGACGACAGGCATGCACCATAGTGGCCAGCTTTGGCTCATTTTTTCAAAGGTCTGTTTAATGAAATCTTATGGTTAGACTTAATTTTTAAAATTTTGGATATTTTAATACTTTTTCAATAGAGATGGGGTCTTGTCATGTTACCTAGGCTGTTCTCTAGCTCCTAGGCTCAGGTGATTCTTTCACCTTGGCCTCCCAAAGTGCTAGGGTTACAGGCATGAGCCACTGTGCCTGGCCTAGACTTTGTTGTAACTAATTGCTTATTCATAACTTTTAGATAATTTCCTAAATTGTGCTATATAAATGATGCTGTAATGAAGTTTTATATGTATGATATTTTGCACAAGTGTGAGTCTTGGTAGTTCTGTTTTTAGCTAGAACGTTAAGTTTTGTTTTTCTGCCTTATTTCCTGAAACAAAGCTCTTTTAGCCAATAAAAGTGACTGAAGCTGGGCACGGTGGATCACACCTGTGATAACAGCTCTTTGGGAGACTGAGGCCCAAGGATTGCTTGAAGTCAGGAGTTTGGGACCAGCTTGAGGAACATAGCGAGGCCTCTGTCTCCACCAAAAAAAAAGTGAACAGTTAAAGCTTTAAGTCATAAAGGTTAAGAGGTACCTAAAATATCCCTTAAGTGAGAAGTTCTCCATAATCCTGTCATAAAGAAGAATCACTTTTGGTTACCGATAAATGAGAGCTATAGTTATGTCCTTGGTCAAAACCAAATCTGTTTCCGCTTTACATGTTACATTGGTATAGTGATGGACATTCCTTTAATCGTCTTTTCAAAATAAATCATGAGGGCTGGGTGCTGTGGCTCATGCCTGTAATCTCAGTACTTTAGGAGGCTGAGGCAGGAGCATCCCTTGAGCCCAGGAGTTTGAGACTGGCCTGCACAACATAGTGAGACCTTGTCTCTACAAAAAAAAATAAAACAAAAATTAGCCAGGTTGTGACACACATCTTTAGTCCCGGCTACTCAGGAGACTGAGGTGGGAGGATCGGTTTGGTCCATGAAGTTGAGGCTGCAGTGAGTCTAGATCGCGCCACTGCACTCCAGCCTGGGTGACAGAGCGAGACCCTGTCTCAAAATAATAATAATAATAATAATAATAATGAAAATGGTAAAATATAGCCTTGGGAAAAAGTAGTTACCTTACCTTAGGGGTTGACTTATTTGATTAAAACCTAGTGAGCCAGCCTGCTGAAATTAGAATTGTACCAGTCATCCCCCAAATTTACTTTTCGTCTTCCTCCCCCACTGGCCCCTTTACTATGGTGCTGAAAAATACTTAAATACGGCCGGATGTGGTGGCTCATGCCTGTAATCTCAGCACTTTGGGAGGCTGAGGTGGGTGGATCATGAGGTCAGGAGTTCGAGACCAGCCTGGCCAGCATAGTGAAACCCTGTCTCTAATAAAAAATCAGCTGGGCGTGATGGCACACCCCTGTAATCCCAGGTACTCGGGAGGCTGAGGCAGGAGAATCGCTTGAACTTGGGAAGTGGAGGTTGCAGTGAGCTGAGATTGTGCCATTGCACTCCAGCCTGTGTGACAAGAGCAAGACTCTGTCTCAAAAACAAAAAAAACAAAAAAAACACGTATAATTGTAATCCCAGCGCTTTGGGAGGCTGAGGCAGGCTGATTACAAGGTTAGGAGTTTGAGACCAGCCTGGCCGACATTGTGCAACCCCATCTCTACTACAAATAAAAAAATTTGCTGGGCATGGTGGCAGGTGCCTGTAATCCCAGTTACTCAGAAAGCTGAGGCAGGAGAATCATTTGAACCCAGGTGGCGGAGGTTGCAGTGAGACGAGATTGTGCCATTGTACTCCAGCCTGGGCAACAGAATGAGACTCCATTTTAAAACAAACAAAAAAAACCTTTTAATTAATTAATTTTTTGAGACAGGGTCTCTGTCACCCAGGCTGAAGTGCACTGGAAAAACGGACTTTTCTATTTGGTGTGATTTAGCTTCAAATTCTTAAAAATTGGATACAGTGTGATTTTACGTTGAGACTTGAGTTTACTTTTTTTATAGGATTTTTAAAAGTACATGCATTGTTTTTTCCTATTGCTATTTAAAAGCCACTCATTTGATAGATATTCTAGTGCATAAGTTGTTGTTATTATTACTATTGAGTAAGAAAAGTGATTTAGAAAACTCACCTGTTGTTTTTAAGCCCTGAAAATCCTTGGCTGATAATGGTTTTTTTCCAACTAAAAGCATGGAAAATTTACCATGATGTTTCAGAAATTATCTACCTCTGGGTGGGGGTAGGGGACCTTAGCCAGGCATGGTGGTTCATGCTGTAATCCTAACAGGGGACCGAGGCAGGAGGTTCACTTGAAGCCGGAAGGCTGAGGCTGCAGTGAGCTATACACCACTGCACCCCAGCCTGGGTAATAGAGGCAAGACCCTGTCTCTAAAAAATAAATAAATAAAAAACCTTACTGTGATGAAGATGGATTTGTTATAAATTGTAATTAAGATCACCTTTGGAATTAAAAAAAAAAACAGAAAACTTGTCAAAATTTGGCCAGGAACAGTGTGGTTCTTTAGTTCTTTCAGTTGACTCACTTAAGAATTTTCTGACCTCTTCCTAGGAAAAGAATATATTTTTTTAATGTGTGACTCTGGGGATTCAGATGCTTGCCAAGTTTATTTGTAGATTTCCTAGGTCTCCATGTGTTCCACGTTAAGAATCCCTGGACTGCTTTTAGTAGTGATTAAACTTTCAGGCTCTAAAGATACTGTTTTAATATACTATCTAATGTTTTGATTATGAAATGGGAGCATAACTGAAAGTAAGTTAAAAATAGCAGTCAGTTCAGTATTATTTTTTAAGTTCTTCTGTGTCAAGCAGTTACTTTAGTATAGATTGATCAACTCATGCACAGTTGAAGTTGAGTTTTGCCAAATTATCAAACACTTTAGTATTTACTGTGCTAAAAGACTATGACCAGAAATGTTATGCATTTGCTTTGCTGAAGTTTGGAGTTTTTTCCACACGTTAATGACCACTCTTAAAACCAGAGTTTTACACATTAGAGAACATCTGTTCTTTTTCTTTCCCTGGTGAGGAATTTGTAAGCCAAAGAAGTTGAATGACCAGAAGAAGAAAATATGCTACAGATTCAAATTGTATGGATTCTGAACACACATTTTCTGTTATAATGATTTATGGATGCCTATGTGCTATAGAAAAATACTAGAAACAAGAAATGAGGACAGAAGCATTCAGCAGGGGCTTTTGACATTACAATTGTAGTTATCATGGTTCTGATGTAGGTGCCTTATTTGTATCTTATATTGTGTTACTATCTTTTTTTTTGTTTTTGAGGTGGAGTCTTCACTCTGTCACCCAGGCTGGAGTGTGGTGGCGTGATCTTGGCTCACTGCAACCTTTGCCTCCTGGGTTCAAGCGATTCTCCTGCCTCAGCCTCCCGGAGTAGCTGGCACCACAGGCATGTGCCACCACGCCTGGCTAATTTTTGTATTTTTTGTAGAGACAGGATTTCACCTTTTTAGGATGGTCTCAGTCTCCTGACCTCGTGATCCGCCTGCCTTGGCCTCCCAATGTTCTGGGATTACAGGTGTGAGTCACTGCGCCCAGCTCACGGTATTACTTTCTAAAAACAAAATAAATCTGAGAGGCATAGTATATGTAGTAATTCTATATCAAGAAAAAAATTCTTATGTGTGTATGTGAAAAATGAGTTGGACTGTTATTTTATTATAAAGTTGAAATTTTCTTTTTTATTTTGTTTTTTTCTTTCACCTGTCAGGGCCTGGGTTTCACCGCCGCACACAGGGTAGCGCGTGGTGAGCTGAGGCCCCCGGAGGATCTAGGCGCCGAATCTCACCCGCGGCCACAGCCAAAGCCGTGGATGATTTTCAACCAACGCTAGTAGAGTTGAAATTTTCTTTGCAAATATAGTATATGAAGTAATCACCATGGATATACCAATTATCAACTAATAGGGAATCTTCTAACTTCAGCTAAAATCTTAGCAGCTTTTAAAATTTCTTCCCAAGTTAAGTGATTGGTGGCCCCAGGGTCTCTGGTGGCAGAAACATGACCGTATGGTTAGAAGAACTGGATAATTGGTTAAGAGCCCTCAGAATCAACAGAAATAATTACTATTCATTCTTTCAAGGGCTACATGACACCACTGGGGGCATTTTATATTTTTTTAAAATCCTGGATGAAGCTGTTTTAAAATTTCTTGAGTACAGTTCTGAATTGACCAGTAACAGATGCTTCTGAATAATTAGGATTTTAATGTAATTTAAAGTAATTTTAGACACTGGTTTCAGAATCTAAGGTTGACATATTTTGCATTACAAAAAATTGGCGGCTGGGCCTGTAATCCCAGCACTTTGGGAGGCCAAGGCAGGTGGATCGCCTAAGATCAGGAGTTTGAGACCAGTCTGGCCAACATGGTGAAACCCTGTCTCTACTAAAAATACAAAAAAACTACCTGGGCGTGGTGGTGTGTGCCTGTTATCACAGCTACTCGGGAGGCTGAGGCAGGAGAATTGCTTGAACCTGGGAGGCAGAGGTTGCAGTGAGCGATTGCACCATAGCACGCCACCCTGGTTGACACGAGTGAGACTCCCTCTCAAAAAAAAAAAAAAAAAAAAAAAAAAGCTGTGTTGTCTTTAGATTTTCAAATTTTTTTTTTTTAAGTTTTCAGTACCTTCATATTATGTCTCTGTCAGTTTGGTTAGTTTTGGGAAAAGAAATTTGTATTTTCAAAGTTTTTACAGTTTTAGGGATTGAAGGCATTGTAGTTAAGGAAACACTGGAGAGAAACTTAACAAATTTATGTCATGAGACCATTGGTGATTTTTTTTATTGCTCTGCAACTTTCTTAAGATTCCTTTATAGTTTATACTCAGGAAAATGTTAGTAAGTAGTTGTGTTTTTTTTGTGACTCTTGAAGACAACTGGATTACCATGTTACTACGTATGAGACAGGGACAAAGCTGTTTTAGTAACCTAGGGAGAGCCCATGGCCAAATTTCAGTTTTCTGTAACCTTGTGATTTGTCATTCATAAGATGTATTTCAGTTCAGTTACTTGGAGATTCACTGAATGCATAATATGTATTTAGTAGTAAGCCAGGTAAACAAGAAAGGCATCCCTGTGTAATGGAAAACATAATCCTGAAACAAGAAATTACAGTAAGATGTGTTATAAAAGAGAAATGCACAGGATTTACCATAGTCTAAGGAGAAGGAAAGGTATCTGTTGAGGAAGTGTTTTTAAACTCAAAGAATAAGAGTTGGCCAGGCCAAGAGAAGGAGGGAGTGTGAGTGAGTTTTGGGCAAATGGGGCAGCAGATATGGAAGCTGGAAGGAGAGACAGAAAGCATGGCATAGTCTAGAAATATAGTATGTGATGGATAATACAATCAGTCTTGTCAAGAAGAATTATAAATGTTTAATGACTGTGTTCAGAGAGATCGCATCAAAAACTGTTAGGCAAACAAAGTATTTCTAATTGTGAAATTCATAGTTAGTCTGTGAATCATTTACCAGTATGCACTGTAGGAACTGTTCCTGAAGTGAGGTTGGTCATACAGTTTTTATTATGTAAAAATAGACATCTTTCATTGGTGTTGTGTACCAAGCACTGTTCTAAGCATGTTACATGCATTAATTTACTTAATTCTAATAGCAGTTTCATGCTGTATGGATATTAGTATTATCCCTATTTTACAGCTATGGGAACCTGCACAGAGGGATTTGGTAGTTTGTAGGGCTGTGCTTTAAACCCAGGTGGTCTGGTTCTGTAAACTGTGGGTACTTAGGATAGAATACGCCAGAACATATCTGTCCCTAGGTAATAACTGGCAATGCATGTATTTTTATACTATACCATTTCGACACATAAAGTGGAAGCATGTTTAAGAACAAGATCTAAGTGCTCAGCTTTCTTGTTTTGGGGTTGTGGTTTTGTTTGTTTGTTTTAAGACAGGGTCTCAGTGTGTTGCCTAGGGTGGAAGTGCAGTGGCATGATCATGGCTCACTGCAGCCTCAGCCTCCCACCTCAGCCTCCCAAGTAGCTGGGACCACAGGCATGCACTACCATACCCAACTAATTTTGAAAGCATATGCGTAATGTAGAGACAGGATCTCCCTGTGTTGCCCAGGCTGGTTTTGAACTCCTGGGCTCAAGTGATCCTCAGCCTCTCAAAGTGCTGGGGTTATAGGCATGAACCGCTGAGCCTGCTGCTTTATTGTTTTTTTTTTTTTTTTTATCAGAAATCTCTTTATTGTAATTTAATTAGAGGCTTTCTTACAAACATGAGACCCTGTTTAATAACATAGTTCATCTTAAGGTGGAGTGCCTCTGGTCTGGATAGCATATTCTTTTCCTCTCCCTCCCCACCCACCCAGTCCTGGATTTGAGGAAGTTTGTGGTTCTGATGAGGAGGGACTCTTTACCACCCTTTCTTACCAGCAAAATATACAGTCTTGAATCACTGAATGATGGAGATACTTGCTGAGAAATGTGCCATAGGCAATTTCATCATTGTGCAAACATCATAGAGTGTATTTATGCAAACCTAGATATTGTAGCCTACTACATACCTAGGCTATATGATACAGTCTGTTGATCCTAGGCTACAAACCTATATAGCATGTTATTGTACTGAATATTGTAGGCATTTGTAACACAGTGGTATTTGGGTATCACAATAGTAAAGGTACAGTAAAAATCTGATATAAAAGATAAAAAATGGGCTGGGCATGGGGGCTCACGCCTGCAGTCCCAGCACTTTGGGAGGCTGAGGTGGATCAAGAGGTCAAGAGATCGAGACCACCCTAAGCAACATGGTAAAACCTCATCTCTACTAAAAACACAAAACTTGGCTGGGTGTGGTGGTGTGTGCCTATAATCTCAGGGCTGAGGCAGGAAAATCGCTTGGAGGCGGAGATTTCATTGAGCCGACATCGCCACTGCATTCCAGCTTAGCTTGGCGACAGGGTGAGCCTCCATCTCCAAAAAAAAAAAAGATAAAAAATAGTATACCTGTATAGGGCACTTACCATGAAGGGAGCTTGCAGAACTGGAGGTCAGTGAGTGAGTGGATTTGAAGGCCTTGACATTACTGTACGCTACGATAGACTGTGTAAGCATTGTACACTTAGGCTACACCAAAACACTTATTTTTTTTAATGTTTCTTCAGTAATAAACTTTGACTTACTGTAACTGTCACTTTTTTATTTTATAAACTTAAATGTTTTAAACTTTTGTATTAACATGTAACTTAAAACACACATTGTACAGCTGTGCAAAAATATTTTTTCTTTATATCCTGTAAGCTTTTTTTCCCCTATTATAATCTCTTTTTAAAAAACTTTTTTGTGAAAAACTAAGACACACACACACACACACACACACACACACACGCTAGGCCTATTCAGGATCATCAGTATTACTGTCTTCCAACTCCTCTTGTCCCACTTGAAGGTCTTCAGGGGCAGTAAACATACATAGATCTGTCATCTCCTATGACAATAATACCTTCTGGAATACACCCTGAAGGACTGCCTGAACCTGCCTTACAGTTAACCTTTTTTTTTTTTTTTTAAATAAGCAGAAGGAGTACACTCTAAAATATAATGATTAAAAGTATAGTATAGGAAATAATAGGCAATAGGAATTTTTTAGCACCATTATATCTTGCATTCATTTATATATCAAGTCGAGTTTTGTGTTTTCAATTGAAGGAGGAGATTTGTACCTGACTGAATAAGGAATAATACCCCGTATGCCAGCACATAAAAATCTTGCTTTTGGCCCTAATAAAAAAAATAATTCCTTTTCGCAGTTGGAGGCACAGAGATTTACAGCTATAAATCTTGGTGTTTCTTACCTTTAGCTGTAAAAGCTACTCATACTAACACTTTTTCTTTTTTTTTTTTTTCCGAGACTAAGTCTCGCTCTGTCACCCAAGCTGGAGTGCAGTGGTATGATCTCGGCTCACTGCAACCTCCGCTTCCCAGGTTCCAGCAATTCTTCTCCCTCAGCCTCCTGAGTAGCTAGGATTACAGGCACCCGCCACCACACCCAGCTAATTTTTTATATTTTTAGTAGAGACAGGGTTTCACCATGTTGGCCAGATTGGTCTCGAACTCCTAACCTTGTAATCCTCCTGCTTCGGCCTCACAAAGTGCTGGGATTATAGGCATGAGCCATGGTTCCCAGGCTACACTTGCTAATAAAGCACCTTGTTTTTATTGTTGTGGTTTGAGTTAAACTACAAGTGCTGCAAGCTCTATTCAGGGGCCTGCACTGACTGTGATTAGAGAAGTACTTGGCCAAACCTTGCCTATTTCTTCTCTCAGTTTAATTGGCAGGGCTGCTGAAGTATTGACAACGATGCCAAGACAAGAATCTACAGGATATTTTCTCTGAACACTTGTTCCTAGTCTGAGTACTTAGTTTATGGTATGCATTGGAACTATCTGGGGATAGTTGTAAATTTAACATTGCCAGCCCAACATATTTTTGTTGTTTTAAGAGCTCCAGATGATTTTAGTGTACACTTTGCAGAGACACTGGACATGTGTGTGCTTGGCTTCAATGCAAAGAAAGATAGGTAGAATGAGTGACAGAAGTAAAATGATACAACTAATGCTGCTTTGTATATGAAATACAAAGGCATCACTGGGAACATCAAAGAAGTGACAGCCTAGCCTGGAAAACCCTCAAGATTGGTTTAGGGAAAGGTTTTTAGAGGGTGATATTTGAGCTGAATATTGAAGCATAAATAGAGAAGTAGGGTAGGGGGAGTAGAATGTCATCTAGGTTAGACATACCAAACCCAGGGAGATATTTGAGTAGTGCTAAGACTGTATAATGTGAGTCAGAATGTCTGTGCTTGGATCGCAGATACTTAGCGTCAAAAGCAATCTTTTAATTTGAAGTTTCCTTTCTTTAGAAGTGTAGTTCATGAATATATATTCATTACTAAAAATTCTGTTGGTTGAGTGTGGTGGCTCATGCCTGTGATCCCAGCACTTTGGGAGGCTGAGGCACATAGGTTGCTTGAGTCCAGGGGTTCGAGAACAGCCTGGGCAGCATGGAGAAACCCCATCTCTACAAAAAAAATACAAAATTAGCCAGGTGTGGTGGCACATATCTGTAGTCCCAGCTACTGGTTGGGAGGCTGAAATGGGAGGATCACTTGAGCCTGGGAGGTTGAGGCTGCAGTGAGCCAAGACTGTGCCACTGTACTCCAGCCTGTGCAATACGCAACACCTTGTCTAAAAAACTAACTAAATAAAACTTTGTTAACGTGCTGAATATATTATATACTAAATAGTCAAATAATAGTACTAAATTATTTCCCCTCCACTTACTTTTACTATTCCAATCTCTAATTCATAGGTAAGATGCCAAAATCTCATTGAAAATTGAAGGAAAACGCAAATGCTTTATTTTTTTTTTGAGGTGTAATTCTCATACCATAAAATTCACCCACTCAAAGTGTACAGTTTAGTGATTTTTTAATATATTCACAAAGTAGTGCAACATCATCACTTGCTAATTCCAAAAGATTTTTGTCACCCCAAAAAGAAAAACCCTGTACCCATTAGCAGTCACTCTACCTTCACTTCTCTAGTCCCTGGCAACCATTTATCTGCTTTCTGATTCTATAGATTTTCCTATTCTGCACACTTCATATGAATGGAATCATACTGTCTGTGGCCTTTTCCGTCTGGCTTCTTTCATTTAGCATGTTTTCAAGGTTCATGTATATCATAGCATATATTAGTACTTCATTCCTTTGTAAATATTTTAGCTGAAGCATTTTCTAAATAAAATCTTTTATTAAGTGACAGTGCTGAAGGGAAGCAAGGTAGAATTTTTAGGAGATAGGTAATCTGTATTGGCTCTCATAAAACTGGTCACATTTGAAGCCTGCATTGCTTTAGAACAGGGTTTCCAACCTTTTGGCTTCCCTTGGCCACATTGGAATAAGAATTGTCTTGTGGCTGGACACAGTGGCTCATGCCTGTAATTCTAGCCTTTTGGGAGGCCAAGGCATGCCAATCTCTTGAGGTCAGGAGTTAGAGACCAGCCTGGCCTACATGGTGAAACCTTGTCTCTACTAAAAATACAAAAATTAGCCAGGTATGGTGGCACACGCTTGTAATCCCAGCTACTTGGGAGGCTGAGGTAGGAGAATTGCTTCAAGCCAGGAAGCAAAGGCTGCGGTGAGCGGAGATCGTGCCACTGCATTCCAGCCTGGGCAACAGAGTAAGATTCTGTCTCAATGAAAAAAAAAAACTGTCTTAGGCCACACATAAAATACACTAACAATAACGATAGCTGATGAGCTTTAAAAAAAAAATACTGATGCACCCATGAGAGAGGAGACACCATTGTCCTCTCTTGCAGTTTCCCCTTAACACTCCGTTATCTACAGACTTAAACTAGGAGCCCCTGGCAGAGTCCCACCTCCAGAATCACAAAGTGTAGAAGGAAAGTGAGAGACATTGATTGACTTTATATCTGACTTACTAGTTTCCTAAGGTAGAGGTTTTAAAGATAGAAAACTGCCTGAACTGGCCCAGCCCATAATACATGGGACAGGTAAGAAGCCCTTGAGATGTGGCGGTATGTGGCTTGACTTCTGACTTGCCAGATTAGGAGTTTGATAGGATTTTTTGCTTTTGTTTTAATTAAGCTTAGGGGAAGGACTCCTACCCATTGTTTGATTTGCAGGGTGCCTCCTACCTGTGTTCCAGCCACCTGATTTCCTTCTTGAAGAAAACTACTGTTTACTTATAGTTATTCTAAGGGTTATTTTTGTAACTTTGTAGCCTTTTTATTTGTTTTTGGATGCAGTTTCACATAATACATTGCTGGCTCATGTCGCCAGCAAGAACTGATTCCATCGTTTATATTCTTTGAATGTATTGTTGCATGCTTTCGGAGACTCAAGCTATTCACATGAAGTGGATGAATTTGACCCAATATTATTGTACATGGGTGCTCTAGTGTAATACATCTGTTCTAGTATGTAAGTCTGTGCTTATTTCAGTTACATTAAAATCTGAGTTGTCTGGGTCATTTCCTTCTCTGGCTTAGTAGTGCAGGACAACATAATCTTCTGAAATCACAGAAGGATAAAAAAATCAGCCGTTATTTACTCCAGCTGGATCTCTTAAGACTATTCAGATTTCAGACCTAATTGATAATCTGTGAAATATTAAAGTCTCTAACCAAGCTGTTTCATTTCAGATTCTTCCCAAAACCTTGAGGTAGGGGGAAGAATCTTTTATGTGTCAATACTTGTAAGTATTGACGGAATGATCATTTTTTAAACTGAGGAAAATGCTTATTAGATTTTTTTTTAAAGGGAAGGGGAAGGCGAAGGGCGCTTACTAGGTTGTTGAAGCTGCCTAGATGGGCAAAAGAAAGATAAGGCTTGTATCTCTGGTGCTTCATATTTGGTCCATTTAAGTGTCTGATCTGTAGGGATAGTGTCAAAGCTAAGGCTTTTGGACAGAAATATGAAATAGTTTGTAAAGATTGGGTTTGGAGCCTTACAAGTCTTTTTTTCTGCATACTCCTACCCTTTACAGCCACCACCTGGCTAGGCCTACCATTTTTGGAAGTTCATGAATTTCCTTTTTACCCAGTCAGTAATTTTCTTTCCTCTGTGGGGTTGGTCTCAGTTCTGTAGTTGATCTGTTCTTTAACCGGTAAGGAATGTGAGACACATTGTGGTGTCCAGCATTGGGGCTGCAAACATTAGACCCAGGCCTTGACCTCTAGGAACTAGTTTAGTTGGAGAGACAGTAAGCTAACAGAATATGTAAGGGATGGCTTACAGAAGAGGGTTCACTCCTACTCTAGTCTGTTGCTGACCTCTTAACTGACAGTTGACTTTCAAGATGGTAGAAATGCTGCTTTTTATGACTAAAATAATGCTTTATGGCTCAGACAGCCTTACTTCCTAATTCTCTAGAGCAAAACGCTAATTTAGGGAATATGACGTGTGTGGTTATATATGGCAGGAACTAAGAATCTGAAGCCAGGCTGGGCACGGTGGCTCACACCTGTAAACCTCAGCACAGTTATTTAGTCCAGCTGGATCTCTTAAGACTGGAGGTTGGGCAGATCACAAGGTCAGGAGTTCAAGACCAGCCTGGCCAACATGGTGAAACCCTATCTCTACTAAAGATACAAAAAATTAGATGGGTATGGTAGGGTGCACCTGTAATCTCAGCTACTCGGGAGGCTGAAGGAGGAGAATCTCTTAGACCTGGGAGGCGATGGTGAGCTGAGATTGTGCCATCTCAAGAAAGAAAAAAGGAATCTGAGGCCAGACTCTGAGTCTCTGAGTTTGATTTCTAGCTCTGCCAAATAATAGCTTGGGCAACCTCATTTGACCTCTCTGCTTCTTTATCTACTTAATATACTAATCTAGCCCTGTGGTAATTGGAAGGATAAGAGTGTAAAGAACAGACCCCAACGTAATACTGAGCCTTGTATAGCATTAGTTATTACTGTTTTCTGACTTTGCAAAGGTGCTACTTCGCCATAAACATAAAAAGATTGAATGACTTCCCTAGTGTGTGGGAAAATGGTTTGTTCATTTATGTATTTGTTTCACAAGATAGATAACATTAAATATTAGCTCTCTGAAGTGAGGCATAGATTTTGCTATCCATCAGCAGTTGATAGCAAAATGGGATGTTTTTGGTAAATAACATTCTGATTTTATTAGAATTATATATGTAATCCATTTTCCATGGGTTAGGTAATAATAAAGTTGATTTTTGCAACTGCTAAATTGAAGTTTTATTCTTTACTCCGAAGTATTTAGGCCCTTTCACTGCATAACTTCAAGGGGCGCCATTTATGCACACTGTCATATGAATGGTCCTCTCCTGAAGCTTTGCAGTATGGTTAGCCCTGCCAGAGGATGCTTACTGAGAGGGAGACAAACCCTCTAATATCAGCAGGCTTCCATGCTTCCTAATTTATCTCAGAGTTAGTATGCAGAGTGTGAAGGACTATTTTAATTTTTCTTTCCTGATGGTTTGGATTTTGTACAAAATTGTGTTAGTGGCACAACTGGATTGAGAATGCAAATCTGAGAGAAAGGTAACTTGTTTGCTTCACTGAAAAGTTCAACTGCTGTGCTTTCATCTGTTCTTGTCTTGCCTTACCTATTATGGAGTCCTCAGGCATTAAATTTTGTTGTGATTGCTGCATTTGAAACCAGAAGTAACCTGAAGTAAAAGGGTCGAATAAGTAATACATGGTAGCTATACTAATATAGTCACTAGCTTGTAGGCCAGGAAAAGTATCTGTTTATGCCATATGGTTTTTAAAGAATATTCATTTGTCTGTAAATCAACCAGCCTTGAAGAAAGCAGGTTACAGTGACACATGAGTGAAAAAATGTAAACTTATTAAATTGTTTTTAAGGGCATTATCTTTATCCAGAACAAAAAAATAAACATTCTAGAATGTTAACTGGATTTTGGTTATTAGGAGAATGGCTAATATTATTTAGATTAATGTTTTTCTTTAACCAGTAAGTGAAAAAAAACTTGGGAAAAAAGCAGGTGCCTTTAGCAACAAATTTCTTCTTTATTTAGATATTGAACATTGGCATAAATACCAGGGTTACAGTTCATGATATCCTTCTTCAGCAAGGAAGACTAGAACAGTAATTACAGGCCTAAAGAATATTACAAAAGGGGACTGTCCAGTAGAAAGAAGCATATAGCTATTAGATTTAACTCATTCTGATAATGATAAAGTGTTCAATTTTGGTGCTAGAGAGAACCTTTTAAATGTTCAAGGAACATTTTAGAAGGCTGGAGAGGTAAATGATTTGTGTATGGTTGCATATCAAATTGATACAATGAAAATTGGAATTAAATTCAGATGTGCTAACTCTTGAGCCCCCCCCCCCCACCCCAGATGCACCAGGCACACCAGGCTGCTTAGTTGAATTTAACTTTCTAGTGTGAAATTAGCTCCTCTTTTAAAAGCTTTTAAGTAGAAGTTCTTTGATAAAGAGATTAGTTGACTTATAGGCTCTCCTTTTTTGACCTCATTTAATCCCAAAGAGATACTTAGCTTCTTGACTTCTTTACCAGCCCCCAACCCCCTCATGCCCTGGTCTTTTAACTCTTTTCTTCACTTCCTTTCCTATTGAGTTTAGACTTTTACTTTTAGCAACCAACAGAAGCCAACTTTGGCTAGTTAAGCAGAAATGATATTAAGAATTATTAGGTACCTCATACATTCTTCAGGAGGGCCAAAGAAAAGAAGAGCCAAGAACAAACTTCAGAATCACATCACGGTGATTTCACTGCTCACACTGTGTACAACACACTCTATACAGTGTGTGCGGTGTGATTGTTGATGTCAAGCACAGAATGCTACCACTAGAACTCTGTTGCTATCTTATTGGTAACTTACTGCATTTCTCTCCAGACTGGATTATTTCTTAGCTTATGATACACAGGGAGTGCTGCACGCATACTACAAATCTCATTTTGTTCTAAATGCTTTCAGGCAGTCCTTTTGTGTGACTACAGGTAAGTTTTTCTGTTTTGTACAAGTTACTTAAAATTTTTACAATTTTCTTAAGCTCCTAGCTCCAACATTATCCTAAGGAGTGGGAGCTAAAGGAACATACGAGTGGAGGATTTACCATTGTTTAATAGTCAAAAATAGACAAGTGTCTAAAATTACACGTAAGGGCCTGAAATGAATTACCAATATGAAAAACCAAGTAAAATTTTATGAAAGAAAAAACCCCACAATCTACGTCATTTTTGACGTAAAAGCTGGATTAAAGAAAAAACCAAGTTCACTAGTTTTTGCTAATAAATCTCATGATTTAGAAACAGGCTTTTAAAAAATTTTCCTAATTTTCATTCAAGATGAATACAGAAGAACATTTCCTACGTCACCTACTAAGTTATATACCCACTCCCGGAATCTTAAAATATGCAGTGGGTTTGTTAATAGTGCCTTTAGAACCATGGCACACAGCAATCCCAGTGAACTGTGTTACTAAGCTCTAGGTCCTCTCTTTTCATTCAGCATTCTGAGACATGACTGTCAAACCATTACTCAGATGCAGAGTTCATTAAGACAGAAAGACAGCTACATTATTTAAATCACAAAAGTCTTATTTTTATTTTTTGAGTTCATGCTAAAAAAAAGTTCAGACAATGAAGTGTTATGTCATTCATCAAATCAGAAACCATAGCAAATGAAGAAGCTTAACTGCCATGAGTCTACTAATTATAGTGTAGGATATTCAAAGGACATTTTTACCACCAAGAACTTCATGAGTGTTTTGTGAAGGAATAGTTGACACCATCTTTAGATGTGATGCCAATATTTGGAAATCTTTCAAAAAACAGAGGAAAAAGATGGAGATGAGGTTTTTAATCTTTCCAAAAAACTTAAAAAATGTCTTTAGAAATAAACAAGAACATAATAGCCCTGTAATCTGGTTCTGCTCTTCATATAATAAAAGTATCCTAACTCACACCTCCTGTACCTTCCCTAAGACCTTGACTACTCACCATGAAATAAACTGCCGGAAGCCAAGAAGTTTTACTGTTCCTTCTAGTTAGTTAATACCACAGTGCCATGAACAAAATAAACAATGAATAAACATTTGTAAGTAAATTCATATTTCAAAGTCATGAAACATTTTAATGCATGTTGATTTCACGCAATATCAAAGATAGGCAACATGGTTTACCGTCTAATGGATAATTCCGGGTCAAAATAGTGTATGACAATTTTTCGATCAAATAAAGCAGTTTTTTTTTTCTATTTTATCTTAATAAGACCATACTTTTCTGTTTGCCAGTCCAAAAACAAAAAAAAATTAATGACATTATGGCTTAAATTTACCTTTTTCATGAAACACCATTTCACGATTATAAAGAGTTGAAAATAGCCTTTTTAACTCCTGTGCTATTTACTGTCCCTGCCAAACATTTGACATTTACTGCTTATGTAGTTAATTATTTCTAGTGTATACCATCAACATTAAGAAACAGACTCTGAAGCCAGACTGAGTAGAGCCCAACAGCTTGGATTTGAATCTTGTCTCTGTCATTTGCTAGCTTTGGTTGATTACTTTTTGTTCGTCATTTGTAAAATGAGTATGAGGATTAAATGAGTTAATACATGTATAGTATTTAAGTCAGTATTTGGCATAGTTTGTTTTTAATTGTGATTCTCTGCATATCTGGAAGCAGTGCTTGATAATTGCATGTAGTCCCTGCATTTATGGAGCTTACAGACTGGTGAGGAAAATATACACAAACTACAGTACAACCTGATGTGTTTAGTGGGGCAAAAGAATTGGGGAGGGAGATAGTAGATAAGAAAGGAATTCAGCTTAACAGTTTTTCTTCTTGGTGGGACAATTTGTTAGTAGGATTATTCTGATTTTTGTCCGTTGTCAGTGATTGAAATAATCTTAAATGCTATTCCTGAGATGGCATTTTCCAAGTAACACAGCAGATGCAGCAATCCTCATCAGCTCTCTGGCACCTAAGCATTGTAGACATTTGTTCACTGAACAAGCATTTACCACCATTTACTAGCTGGGGTTCCCCTCTTCAAATAGTGTAGGGTTTGAGAAATAAACTGGCAGTTATTGTGCATAGTTACAGTAAATGGAGAGGTGGTAATGAACAGGAAACTGGAAGTACAAGGGAGAAACTTCCAGACTAATTCAGACCTGAGATAGAGCCTGATCATGTATACTTTACTTTGCCTTTCAGAAGTTCTTCCGGCTCCCAAGTCTCCATTCCCTTTTCACTGAACTTCACAGAAATACTGATCTGGTCTTGGGTTGAGGGAAAAAATTAGGTTGTAGAGATTTCTAACCCAAGTCATCTGACCCCATCTCTTTGTTATTACTTCAAGTGGAATAGAGAGTACTTTCCTACCTGTTACCTGTCAACCCATAAATAAAGCTTTTCCCAAAAAAAGGAATACCCTGGTCTAAAGTACTCTGGGAGTTAGTCTTTGATACCGAGAGTCTTAGAAATAGCTTCTACCATTTTTCCTTCTCTGAATCTGCCACCTAAGAAATTGTGAGATTTAAGTATGTGAGAGTAGAGGGGAAAAGAAAACAAAGAAGGGGCGTGTCTTCAGAATCATTATTCTCCATTCGACTTTAGGTTTGGCATTTTCAGGAAATTCTCATGGTCCCAGTTAGCCTATCTGGGGGACTCTAAATGGTTAGGAACAAGATAGGCACAAGAGGTGAAAGCGGAAAGGAAATACAAAATTGTTATAGTTTTGCGTGGTTTGCCTTTATTAGGTTTCTTAAGCTATTTTGTTTTATTTGCTTTTGGAATAACTATAGGTCTTTTTCAGGGACATGTTTTGGTGGATGCTAACCTTGCTTTGGTTTTGCAGGAGTGATCATACAATAAAAGTTTAAAAACCTTAGCAAACTTGGGTACAATAACTTAAGAGCATCAGTTTTTTCATTTGCAAAGGAAAGGTGGTGAAGTAAGTAGATGATGTCTTTCATCCACTAGGGGGTAGTGTGTACCGTAAAAATTAAAATAGTTCCTCAGTGGTGAACTTTTTGTCATGCAGTTAGCTTGTTTGAATTAATTTTTGTTCATTTAATGTTTTTTGAAATTGCCACAAATTTTTTTCAAACAGAATCTTGTGACTGTAGCAAACAGTAACTCTTGTTATATGCATTCCTGTTATTAGTAATGTGAAATGTTCTGACGTTACTTTTTGTATAGAATTTTTTAAAGAGAAAATAGTGATGCTTTACAGTTTCTCAACAAAATTTTACCCATTATATGAAATAAGTTAAATTATTCTCAATGACAAGGCAGTAACATTATAACATGATTGTCTTGTGTTTCACTGTCCAGACTGCTATGGGAACTGCTAATCCCATGTGGCTTTTGAGTAGTTGAAATATGACCAGTTCAAATTAATATGTACTACAAATTACACAGTGGGCATTGAAGGCCATGAAAAAAGATAAAATACATCGTTAATAATTTTCATACTGATTTCATTTTGAAATAATATTTTGAATACATTTGGTTAAATAAAATATATTAAAATTAATTTTACCTGTTTCCTGTTAATTTTTTATGTGGCTACTAGAAAATTTTAAAATACTTATGTGGCTTGCATTGTATTTCTGTTGGACAGCAGTGTTGTAGAGAAAAGAACTCATCAGCCATTTCGATGTTGGTGTATCTCTAGGAGGCCTTATGATTTGTAAGGAAGGTAGTGTAGTGGGGAGATAGAGCAAAACTTTGGTTCTGTTTCTAGAAAATAGGCAGTTTTACTATGATGAGACATTATATGTTCCTAAGAATGTTATGTGTTATATAAAATCATGTAGCAAAATACAGAGCACTTGCAGATAAAATGAAGCAAGGTGTATGCACTTGAAAATGTCTACTGATGGTAATTAACTTTTTTTTAAGAGACAAGGTCTCAGTGTCACCCAGTCTGAGATGAAGTGGTGTGATCACAGCTAACTGTAATCTCGAACTCCTGGGCTCAGGCGATCCTCCCACATCAGCCTCCCAAGTATGCTAGGACGACAGGTGTATGCCAACAGGCCCAGCTGATTTTTTGTTTTTTGGAGAGACAGGGTCTTGCTATGTTGCCAAGGCTGGTGGTAACAGTTTTTAAATGCCCACTTATGGGGCCAAGTGTGGTGGCTCACACCTGTCATCTCATTGCTTTGGGAGGCCAAGACAGGAAGATTACTTGAGGCCAGGAGTTTGAGACCAGCCTGGGCAACCCATCTCTACAAAAAATGTAATAAAAATATCCACTTACATATAGAGGGTGAACTTGTAGCTTTTTGTAAGTAATTTACAATTGTGTAGATAATGAAGACTTGCTTTATTAGTGATCCCAAAAAAGGAGCCCCTGTTTATGTTATAAATTTTTAGTATATTTTTCTTTAATTTTTTTTTGTATGTGTATATAACACAACTTTCCTGAGAACCCTGTGTGTTAATATTTTAGAATCACTTAAGTATGTAATGACAGGTTGGAGTATACAAAGTAGGTATCGATGATATCCTCCTGCTAAATATCCCAGGAGGCAGAGGTTGCAGTGAGCCGAGATTGTGCCACTGCACTGCAGCCTGGGCAACAGAGCGAGACTTGTCTCAAAAAAAAAAAAAAGTAAATGAAACAGGAATTTTAGCCCTTTACTTCTCAATTTTTAACACGTATTTTTCAATAATGAAATTGGCAGTTATTGAGTTATCAGACAGCTCTTGTTTGAGATGAGTTAAAATATCTACAGTTGATATTACTGGTCATACATTGCAGTTTTGTTTCAGAGAATATTGTAAATGGCGAAACCTAATCACTGTAGACAGGATGCACTGTTATATAGATAGTTACTAACTGGACCAACTTTTCTCACACACAAATTAACAATCTTTTAAAGAATACTGTTTAATTTATTACTCCAAGATTTTACTGTATATATTTTAATCATTGCTTTACGGAAAACATCTAAGATCTGACATTGCTTTGTACTGAGCACAAATTATTTTTAAACTTAAAAATAAAAGAGTAGAGTCCTGGTTAATAGAGATTGGTTGACAGAATGTCAATTGTTACAATTTACTAACTACAGTATAGTTTAATGTGATTCTGGGGTTTGCTCTTTCTAGTCCTAGTAGATCTGTTGATAATTAGATCAATTTAATGTGGTATTTTATTCCTTTTAAAAATATCTGTATCATTACCTATTGTATGCATTCTATAAGATGAGATAACCTTCCTTTAGTCTTAATCTTGTCACCATTTAAATCCATACCCTACTCCCTTACCATCTTGTCTATTTTAGTAACTAATTTCCTGAACATAACTACAGTACTTTCTGTTATGCATGGCCCTAAACTCCTCAGTTCTATTTGGGATTCAATCCTTGGACTGCTTTTAAACATAATAGGATCAAAATGCATTTAAAAGTTACTCTGTTTTTTGTAAATGACTATGGCCTTCCTATGTGACCTCATTTGTCAACTCCTTCTTTTTTTTTCCCCCATAGAGATGGGGTCTCACTATGCTTGCCCAGGCTGGTCTCGAACTCCTGGCGTCAAGTGATTCCCCTGCCTGCCTCAGCCTCCCAAAGTGCAGGTATTAACAGACATGAACCACGGCGTCCAGCCTGCAGCGTGCAGAAAGACAGATAAGGCTGGACGTGGTGACTCATGCTTGTAATCCCAGCACTTTGAGAAGCCGAGGTGGGTGGATCACTTGAGGTCAGGAGTTCAAGACCAGCCTGGCCATCAGGGGGAAACCCGGTCTCTACTAAAAATACAAAATTAGCTGGATGTACTTGCTTCAACCCAGGAGGCGGAGGTTGCAGTGAGCAGAGATCGTGCCACTGCACTGCAGCCTGGGCAACGGAGTGAGACTTGTCTAAAAAAAAAAAAAAAAAAAAGATAAATGAAACAGTAGGAATTTTAGCCCTTTACTTCTTTACTTAAATAAATCATACTGTATTTCTCTTTCTACCAAAGGTAGTGTAAAACCAGAAGGTATTTTAGTTAGTCATGTGTTGAATAGTAGCCGGAAAGATTTTATTTCCTAGCCAGTTTTTGCCTTTTTAGGAAAAAAAGTTGACATCAGTTTCTGTGGTTAAGATTTTTTCAGATGCTGCCATTTGAGGCTTGTTTCATTTAGGTTGGATTTTATGCCTTTTTTCCCTCCCACAATTTATGCTGTGGGTTTGTTGGGGAAACCAGCACAGTTTAGTGAAATAATTATGCATGTTTTTGTGTCAGTCCATTAGAACTTGAGAGCATATATTATAAGAACTATTTCAAAATGTTTCCTACACCCAAAAGCTTATTTTAGAATGTGTTCCGATTAAATCTAGGCTTGATCTGGTCACATGATGTGCTTAATATGTATGTTCTTTACAAAGAATATCTGATTTTGACGGTGAACTGAAGATGAGAAAGTAAATGCCTTATCTGTCTCTGCCACTGTGTACTGAGAGTGATTTTGAAGCTATTTTGGGATATGCTCTTGGAGGCCCTTCCGTAGCTTTTTATAGTATATATAGAGCTGCTACTACTTTGTGTAACTGGGGAGTGGTGGGTTAGGACTCTTGGGCCCTGGCTTTCTTTTTTTTTTTTCCAATCTCCCAATTGATGGCTTTCTAAAAACATGAAGACCTGGGGTAAAATTAAAGGATGGAGGTGAGTAGAGGCCAGAATTCAAGGAATTTTATAATCTAGTTATTTTCTCATTCTTCTACTCTTTACTATTCATCCCTAATATCTTAACTTTTTTCCTAGAAAAGGAAGACCAGCCTCTTTTGTTCTGGTCACATGTTAAAGGACTTCCCAAAATGAGATGCTTCATTATTGCCTCTTGAGCTTTTTAATGCTCTAAAAATGTTTTAGTTAACCTAAAGAACATGTCAGTTTCTCACTTGCTCTTACATCGCCATGATCAAAACAAAACAAAAAAACTGGGCTTAAAATACTAGAGACATTACCTAAAATGGTCGTGGGTTTAATTAACACATTTTGGGGAAGGATTTGATTTGTATTTACATCTTATGACTATTTCAGCATAATCCTGTGCTGAGAGAGAAGTTGTTTTTAACATATGCCCTGTAGCTTGTGGAATGAAACAGTTTAAGATATATTCTTTTTCTTAGGTGAAGGCAGTGTAAATAAAATATTCTCATTTATTGTTTTTCATACCTAAAAGCTTATTTAAATATGAACATTTTTCTGGTTAAAAATAAATGTAAGTAGAAGTTAGCCTATTTTTCCCCATACCTGAGTGGATCGTTTTGTTTTCCTTCCAAACTGTGCACATCCTGCCTTAAAAATAACCCTGCTTTAATGATGTTAATGATGAAATTCTGATAGTTTCTTTTCTTTTCTTTATGACATCAAATAGATTGAGAATTCAATAAATATTAATTGAACATCTGTTGTGCCAGGCAGTGTTCCAAATGCTGAGGATATATAGCAGTCCGTAAAACAGGCTCAAATCTGTCCTCTCATGGAGCGTAAATTCTGAACAAAATAAATGAGAAATGAGATTTGTTAGTTGTGATGTAGAGATAAAGCAGGGGAGTGGGGATAGGGAGTATGCAGGGTAGGGTGTAATGGGTTTGCAATTTCAGTTATGAGGGATTCACAGAGAAAACATGAAGATCTTTAGAGGCCAGGGAGCAAGCCATATGGATATTTTGGGGAAGAAGAGTAAGTGCAAAGCCCTTGAGGTGAGAAGATGCCTGGCAGGTTGAAGAACTACTACAAGGAAACTAATTTTTGTCTGGAACAGAGAAGGTAGAGGATGGAGGAAGACTAGCTGAAGATGAGTCGGAGAAGTAGATGGAGTTAGGGCATCATGTAGAGACTCTTTTGGGGGCCAATTATAAGGACTATGACTTTTTTTTTTTTTTTTTTTTTTTTTTTAGGTGGAGTTTTGCTCTGGTTGCCCAGGCTGGAGTGCAATGGCATGATCTTGGCTCACCGCAACCTCCACCTCCTGAGTTCAAGCGATTTTCCTGCCTCAGCTTCCCAAGTAGCTGGGATTACAGGCATGCACCACCACGCCCGGTTAGTTTTGTATTTTTACTAGAGACTGGGGTTTCTCCATGTTGGTCAGGCTGGTCTTGAACTCCTGACTACAGGTGTGAGCCACTGCGTCCAGGCTCAGAACTATGACTTTGGGTCTGTGAATAATAGACCTGCGTGGGAGGTAGTGAGGTCAGAAGCAGGAAGAACAGGTTGGGAGGCTATTGTAGTTTGCCAGGTGAGAGCTGATGATTGCTTGGATCAGAGTTGTAGCAGTGGAAGGGTGAGAAACAGTGCAATCATGGGTAGATTTTGAAGTTTTTTTAAAAACCAATTTGCCAATCAGGTTAGATGTGTGTGTCATGTGAAGGAAAAGGTGGATCATTTGGAAGTATGGGTTTGCCAGTAACTGACATGGGGAAGACTTTATGGGAGGAGCAAAGGTTGGGGATAGGGGTGTCATGTTAAGTTTGGGATGCTTATTAGACATTCAAGAACATACATCAAGCAGGCAGTTACAGAGGTAAGAGACACAATGAGGGGAGAGGTCTGGGCTGGATATGAATTAGGGGAGGCTTCAGCTTATAGAGTGTATTTAGTATTTAAATTCATTGCATTACATGAGATCACTGTGGAAATGTATAAACAGAGAGGAAGCTCTAGGACAGAGCTCCAGTGCACTTCAGTGTTGATGTTGGGAGATGGGCAGGAACCAACAAGGAAACTAAAGGAAGCTGCTGCCAGACGAGGAAGAGAGCCATGAGAATGTGGTGATAGGAAGTTAGATAAAGCTTTGCAAAGAGGAAGGCAGACCAGCTGGATAAGATGTTGCATTTAGGTCAAGTAAGGTAAGATTAAGACATTTGATTTAACCTTGCGAGAAATCACTGGTGACCTTAACAAACAAGTTAATGATAACTGCAGCTTGCTTGGAGGGTGTGTTCAAGACAGAAGAGGAGGAGGGAAACTGGAGACAAGCAATGACAGATCTCTTTCAAGGAGGAGCAAAGCCAGGGGCAATAGCTCTTTGGGCCATTGGGTGTAAGATAGTTTTCTCCCTTTATGGAGACATAACGGCATGTTTGTATGGTTTGGGGAAAGATCCAATAAAGAAGGGAGAGCTGATAATTCAGGAGAGGAAGGAGATGCTATTCAGTGTCCTTGAATAGGTGAGAAGGAGATAAGTAAGATTAGTCTATTGGCCTTAGCCAAGAGTACTTGACATTTTACCTACATAGGAAAAAAGCCAGAGCATATGGGTACAGATGCAGGAAAATGTACAAATGCTACAGTGGGAACTGATGGAAGTATCTAACTTGTCATGAAATAGGAAGCAGGACATCAGCCACAAGTGAGGATGGGAATGGAGATGCTAGAGGTTTGAAGAGAGAAGAGAAAGGATGATAGAAGGAGAATGGTGAAAAAGAGAACTAATGATATGATTGTTGGGAGCATTAAGGGTTCCTCTGAAGTTAATTGTCAATTTTTAGACTAATCAGCGTTGTTGAATATATTTCTTTAACCCTGTTCAGGTACCGAGGCTGCTTCTTATCTCCTTCCTTCAGTCCCTTACATTTTTCAGAGGAAAGGTTTTCAGTGGATTTAAAAACTAATTTTAGGCCAGGTGTGTTGGCCCATACCTGTAATCCCAGCACTTTGGGAAGCCGAGGCGGGAGGATCACTTGAGGCCAGGAGTTCAAGACCAGTCTGGCCAAAAGGGCAAAATCCTGTCTCTACTTGAAATACAAAAATTAGCCAGGCATGGTGGGACACACCTGTAATTCCAACTACTCAGGAGGCCGAGGTGGGAGGCTCAGCTGGGCCCAGGAAGGTTGAGGCTGCAGTGAGCCAAGATCTCGCCACTGCACTCCGGCCTGAGTGACAGAGTGAGACCCTGTCTCGACAAACAACAACAACAACAACAAAAAATGAATTTTACTTTTTTTTTTTCTCTGAGACAGAGTTTCGCTCTTGTTGCCCAGGCTGGAGGGCAATGGCGTCATCTGGGCTCACTGCAACCTCCGCCTCCTGTGTTCAAGCGATTCTCCTGCCACAGCCTTTCGAGTAGCTGGGATTACAGGCATGCACCACCATGCCCATCTAATTTTGTATTTTTGGTAGAGATGGGGTTTCTCCATGTTGGTCAGGCTGGTCTTGAACTCTTGACCTCAGGTGATCTGCCTGCCTGGGCCTCCCAAAGTGCTGGAGCTACTGCTCCAGGCCAATTTTACTTTTTAAATAGCTTGGTTTTGGTCAAGTTTAGAGCAGGTTGCCTTACTTATGTAATCCTGGTATTACTTTCTTTTACTTGAGTAAAAAATCAGTTTTATTAACCTAATTTTATTATCAACATGTTTGTAGACATTTGTAGCCAAAATATATGATAACATCATTGGTATTCGCTTGCAGTTGCGTTCAGCTGGTTGTTATTTAAATGGTATTTTTTTGAACTTTGCGTTTTATAAGCTAAATAAATCCTGTTGGGAGATCGGAGAGGTTCTGTTATGCGTAGTGCCAAGAGATGAACTAATTTTCCTTTGGTGTCTAGCAAAATGACATTTGTTTCATAAATGTGTTTGTTTTTCTGTCATAGGAAACCCAGCGTTTGCTGGCGGAACCAGTTCCTGGCATCAAAGCAGAACCAGATGAGAGCAACGCCCGTTATTTTCATGTGGTCATTGCTGGCCCTCAGGATTCCCCCTTTGAGGGAGGGACTTTTAAACTTGAACTATTTCTTCCAGAAGAATACCCTATGGCAGCCCCTAAAGTACGTTTCATGACCAAAATTTATCATCCTAATGTAGACAAGTTGGGAAGAATATGTTTAGATATTTTGAAAGGTAAGTGTTATCTTTCTCAGCATATGCTATTAGTAAGATTTCTCCTTTTTCTGCTGTGCATTCTATGTTTAGAATGTAAACATTATGCAAAGACCAGAGAGGTCTGTGGGAGGGAAATGAAGCAGTTCTGGGCCTGTTTTTTCATGCTTTATCATACTGGGCCTGTTGCCTTCATAGATAAGTGGTCCCCAGCACTGCAGATCCGCACAGTTCTGCTATCGATCCAGGCCTTGTTAAGTGCTCCTAATCCAGATGATCCATTAGCAAATGATGTAGCGGAGCAGTGGAAGACCAACGAAGCCCAAGCCATAGAAACAGGTATCTAATACTCATTCTCCTTCACACCACTTCCACTTTTAAAAACAAATTTGTATTACCATTTAAACTTTTCTAAAGCTCTTGGCAAGGAAAAGACATAGAAAAAATATAATAAATGAGATCCGGCTTATATTATGTAAATACCTCTTAACAAAATGGCCTGCTATGGGACCCGCCAAATTTAAAGACAGCCTGTAATTGGGAGATCTCGGAGTCTCTTATAACTACACCTGGTTTAACAAATACTGAATGTGTACCATTTGTCTAGTAATATGTAAAGAATACTGGAAAACTTTTGAAGTGTTGTAGTAATCCATTTGATTAAAGGATTCGGCTGTTTATGGCTAGAGAATTTGGAGTCAAGAAGCTTCTTCTGCTACAGATTTTAAATTAGTGGGGAGAATTGTGTATCCAGAAATGGACAACTTGACTCATCCTCCTTAATTTTCTGGAACTTCTGAATTTTATTGTAGTGTTTTGGTAATTGGACATACACAAAATCTTTCAGCCTTGATCCAATTTATAGAAAAAGACATGAATTTAAGAGATTACAGCCTGACTTTTCCATAATTAACTTAATAGTGTTTGTTTGCTGTTTATAGTTTGGAAAGTAACATATTGAACTAAGTAAAATAATAATCGTATGTTTGTTTTTATCTACAGCTAGAGCATGGACTAGGCTATATGCCATGAATAATATTTAAATTGATCCGATCATCAAGTGTGCATCACCTCTCCTGTTCTGCCAAGACTTCTTCCTTTTTGTTTGCATTTAATGGACACAGTCTTAGAAACATTACAGAATAAAAAAGCCCAGACATCTTCAGTCCTTTGGTGATTAAATGCACATTAGCAAATCTATGTCTTGTCCTGATTCACTGTCCTAAAGCATGAGCAGAGGCTAGAAGTATCATCTGGATTGTTGTGAAAGGTTTAAAAGCAGCGGCCCCTCCCTGCTTTTACTCATTTCCCCCATCCTGGTTTAAGTATAAAGCA
>CAUYLG010034040.1:0-63382 GCA_963573385.1 Cacajao melanocephalus
AATTTTGTTATTTATAATAAGTTTTTAATTTTTGGGAGTGATTATATTGTAATTGGTGTTTTTATTTTCAAATTCCACTTATTTATTCCTGGTAAATTGTTTTTCACAGAATTATTTTTTTTTTTTTTTTTTTTGGGGGGGGCGGACAGTGTCTTGCTCTGCAGGTGCAGTCTTGGCTCACTGTAACCTCTGCCTCCTGGGTTCAAGCAATTCTCAGCCTCCCAAGAAGCTTGAATTACAGGCATGTGCCACCATGCCTGGCTAGTTTTTGTATTTTTAGTAGAGATGGAGTCTTGCTATGTTGGCCAGGCTGGTCCTGAACTCCTAGCCTCAAGCAATCTGCCTGCCTTGGCCTCCTAAAGTTGTTCATAGTATTTTTTTTATCCTTTTAAAGTCTGCAGGGTTTGTACTGATGTTCCTTTTTTCATTTGTGATAAAAACAGAAAAGTGATTAACTTTTATATATTAACTTTCAATCTTGTAGTCTTGCTATAATTGCTTATTAGTCTAGTAGTTTCTTTGTTTGTTCTTTTTGATTTATGTCCTACATAGATGATCATGTCGTCTGTGAACAAAGCCAGTTCTATGTCTTCTTTCCCAATCAGTATGCCTTTGATTTCCTTTTCTTGTCTTATTGCATTAATTAGGAATTCTAGAATGATGTCGGACAGCAGTGGTAAGAGAGGATGTTTGCTTTTTTCCTGATCTTAGCAGGAGAGCTTCCAGTTTCTTACCATGAAGTATGATAGTAGTAGTAGGTTTTTGTATTTGTTGAGGACTTTTGCATCTATCATTATGAGTCATTAGTCTGTTGTTTTTTTTCTCCCCTGTAATGTTTGTGTCTGGTTTTGGTGTTAAAGTGATGTTGGCCTCATAGAATGAGTTACACTGCTTCTGTCTTCTGAAAGAGATGTTAGGAAATTGGTATTTCTCTCTTAAATGTTTGGTAGAATTTATAGGCAAGCCCATTTGGGCTTGGTAATTTCTGTTTTGAAAGGTTATGAATTACTGATTCAGTTTCTTTAATAGCTACGCTATTGAGAGTGTTTATTATATGAATTTTGGCAGATTTTATCGTTCAAGGAATTGGTCTGTTTCATCTAGGTTATCAAATATGTGGCCATAGAGGTGTTCATAATACTCTTTTTATCCTTCTACTATCCGTGAGATTTGTAATGATGTTTCTTCTTTCATTTCTGAAAATAACTTGTGTCCTTTTGTTTTCTTATTATGGTTATAGGCTTATGAATTTTTTTAGTTGTTCTTTTCAAAGAATCAGCTCTTGGTTTAATTTTTTTTCCCTTTATTGATTTCCTGTTTTCAACTTCAGTCATTTCTGCTGTAGTTCTTATTTCTTCTGTTTGCTTTTGATTTAATTTAACCCCTTTTCTGTTTCCCAAGTTGGAACTGTAGATGATTGAGTTTTAGGTACTTTCTTTCTAATACAGTCATGTGTTGCTTAATGATGGGAATAAGTTCTGAGAAATGCATCATTAATTTTATCCTTGTATAAACATCATTGACTACACTTACACAGACCTGGATGGTATAGCTTACTGTACACCTAGGCTATATGGTATAGCCTGTTGCATTCAGGCTACAAACCTGTATAGCGTGAATATTGTACATGCTGTACACTGAATACTGTGGGCAATTGTAGCACAATGGTAGGTATTTGTGTATCTAAATGTATCTAAACATAGAAAAGGTACAGTAAAAATACAGTATAAAAGATAAAAAGCATACCTGCATAGGGCACTAACCACAGTGCTTGCAGGACTGGAAGTTGCTCTGGGTGTCAGTGAGTGGTGCGTCAATATGAAGGGTTAGCACATTACTGTATACAACTGTAGACTTGGTAAACACTGTACACATGGGCTATACTAAACCTTTTTTCTTCAGTAACTGACGTTAGCTTGCTGTAACTTCTTTTACTTTATAAACTTTTAATTTAGCTTCTTGATTCTTTTGTAATTATACTTAGCTTAAAACACACCTTATACAGCTATACAAAAATTTTTTTTATATCCTTATTCTACAAGCTTTTTTCAGTTAAAAATATTTTTTTTCCTTTAAAACTTTTTTTGTTAAAAATAGTGACACAAACACATGAGGCTAGGCCTACATAGGGTCAGGATCATTAATATCACTGTCTTTCATTTCCACATCATCTCACTAGAAAGCCTTCAGGGGCAATAACATATATGGAGCTGCCATCATTTATGATAGCAGTGCCTCCTTCTGCAATACTTCCTGAAGGACCTGCCTGAGGGTGTTTTTGTAAGTAGAAGGAAAACACTGTAAAATAATAAAAAGTATAGTGAATAAATGAGTAACAGCTGTTTATCATTTTCAAGTATTATGTACCTCACCTAATTGTAAGTGCCATACTTTTATTTATCTCTCAGTGCAGTGTGTTTGCTTACACCAGCATCACCATAAACACGTGAGTAATGTGTTGCCCTACAGTGTTAAGATGGCTGTGACATCACTAGGTGATAGGAATTTTTCAGCTTCACTAACATACTGCAGCCTTAGTCTCCCAGGCTTAAGTGATCCTCCTGAGTAGCTGGGACTACAGTCCTGTGCCACCATGCCTGGCTAATTTTTTTGATTACTGTTAGAGACAGGGTCTTGCTGTGTTGCCGAGGAAGATCTTGAACTCCTGAGCTCAAGCAGTCCTCCTGCCTTGGACTCCCAGAGTGCTTGCATTTCAGGTGTGAGCCACTGCTCCTGGCTTTCATTACAGCCTTATGGGACCACTATTGTATATGCAGTCCATCACTGACTGACACATCATTATGTGACTCATGACTGTATATGCATTCAGTGGTATAAATTTCCCTCTAAGTACTGTTTTTGTTGTTCCACAAATTTTTTAAGTAAAATAAAAATTTTCATTTTTATTCGTGAGAAATTTTAAAATACTTTGATTTTGTTTTGACTTGTGTTAGAGGTGTGTTTAATCTCCATCTATTTTAGAATTTTCTAGTTACCTTTCTGTTATTTCTAGTTTATTTTATTTTTTTGAGACAGAGTCTTGCTCTGTTGCCCAGGCTGGAGTGAAGTGGCATGATCTCGGCTCACTGCAACCTCCACCTCCCGGGTTCAAGCGATTCTCCTGCCTCAGCCTCCCAGTACCTGGGATTACAGGTGTGCGCCACCATGCCTGGCTAATTTTTGTATTTTTAGTAGAGATGGGGTTTCGCCATGTTGGCCAGGCTGGTCTTGAATTCCTGACCCCAGGTGATCTGCCCTCCTTGGCCTCCCAAATGCTGCGATTATAGGTATCAGCCATCACCTCTGCCCTATTTCTAGTTTAATTCCATTGTGGTCTGAAAGAAGATATTGTATGATTTATATTCTTTTAATTTTGTTAAGACGTGTTTTATGGACCAGAATGTTTTATTTTGGTGAATGTTCCATGTGAGCTTGAGAAGATGTGTGTTATGTTGTTGGATAAAGTAGTCTCTAGATGTCTATTGCGTACAGTTGATTGATGGTATTGTTGAGTTCAACTGTGTTCTTACTGACTTTCTGCCTGCTGGATTTGTCTATTTCTGATAGAAAGGTGTTGAAGTCTCTAATTATAACAGTGGATTCATCTTTCTGGTTGCAGCTCTATCAGTATTTTCCTCACATAGTTTGATGCTGTATTGTTAGGAGCCTATACATTAAGGATTGTCGCCTTTTTGGAGAACTGACTTCTTTATCATTATGTCATGCCATTTATCCCTGATAAGTTCCTTGCTTGGAAGTCTGCTCTGTCTGACAGTATAGCTATTTTTGCTTTCTTTTCATTAGTGTTAGCGTGATATATTTTTATCAAACCACTTTTACTAATTTATGTGTCTTTATATTGAAAGTTGGTTTATTGTAGAAAGTTGGTTTATTGCTCTGACATTAGAATAGCTATTTTTGCTTTCTTTTCGTTAGTGTTAGCATGATATATTTTTATCAAATCACTTTTATTAATTTATGTGTCTTCATATTGAAAGTTGTTTTATCGTAGACAACATATAGTTAGGTCTTGGTTTTTGATCCACTCTGACAACATCTCTTTTAATTGATGCATTTAGGCTATTGATGTTGAAAGTGATTATTGAGATAGTTGGATGAATATCTAATGTATTTGTTACTGTTTTCTGTTTGTTGCCCTTGTTCTTTCTTCTTATGTTTGTCTCCTCTCTTTCTGCATCTGAGAATCACAAGATTGTTTCCTCCCCTTAGCATACCAGTTTGTTCTTTTTCACTTTTTTTTTAGTGGTTGCTCTAATATTTTTGCAATATACATTTACAAGTAATCCAAGCCCATTTTGAAATAATGACATAATGCTACAGCACTTCACAGGTAGTGTGAGTACCTTATAATGTATTTCTAATTTCTCCCTCCTGTCCCTTATATCATTGATGTCATTCATTTCACTTATGTAAAGCATACATAAGCATATATACATAAGATATATACATAAACATACATAAACATGCTGGGGCTATTATTTTGAAAAAAACTTAGATTAAGAAAAATTCTATTTTACCATCACTTATTCCTTTGTTGTGCTCTTCCTTTGTTATGAAGATCTGAGTTTCTGACTTGTTATTCTTTTTGTCTCTAAAGAATTGTTAAACATGTTTGGCAGAGCAATTCTACTGGCAATAAGTTTTGTCAATTTTTGTCTGAAAAAGTGTTTCTCTTTTGAAGGATAGTTTTGTGGGGTACAGAGTTCTAGGTTGGTGGTTTTTCTCTCTCGACACTTTAAATATTTCATTCCACTCTCTCCTTGCTTGCATGGTATCTGAGAAATCAGGTGTAATTCCTATCTTTGTTCTTCTATAGATAAGTTGCCCCCTGCCCACTTCTTTCAGGATTAAGCAAATATTTAACTTTCTGTAGTTTGACAATGATAGGCCTAGGTATAGCCTCAGTATCTCTTCCCCACCCACCCCTCACTTTGGCTTTTATCGTGTTTTGAGCTTTCCGAGCTCTTGGATCTGTGGTTTGGTGTCTGACGTTAATTCGGAGGAAATTCTGAGTCATTACTGTTTCAAGCATTGCTTCTGTTTCTCTTCTCCTTCTGATACTCCCATCATGCGCATGTTCACTTTTCGTAATTGTCCCATAGTCCTTGGAGTTCTGTTGTGTTGTTTTCAGTCAGCTTTGGAGGTTTTTATCAAGTTCAGAGATTGTTTCCTCAGCTGTGTCAAATCTAGTAATAAATGCATCAAAGGCATTAGTCACTTCTGTTGCAGTTCTTTTTGTTCTCTCACATTTCTTTTTGATTTTCTTAGGATTTCCATCTTTATGAATTACGTTGCCCATCTGTGCATGTTACCTGTTTTATCCATTAGAATCCTTAGCATATGAGTCATTGTTATTTTGAATTAAATTTCTGGTCTAATACTTCCAACATCCCTGCCATGTCTGGTTATGATGCTTGCTCTATCTCTTCAAATTATGTTTTTTTACTTTTAGTATGCCTTGTAATTTTTTTCACGATAGATATGATATGCCAGGTATTAGAAAAGGAACTCCTGTAAATAGGCTTTAGTGATGTTAGTGCTGTTGTGGTAAGGCGTGAGGGGTGGGGGCCGTGGGGGAAGCATTCTTAAGACCTGTAGTAGGTCTCAGTCTTTTAGTGAGCCTATGCCTCTGGACTGGGAACTTACAAATTCTTCTCAGTCTCTGCTTTGCCACCACCCCAACTTAAGTGGGAAAGGATGGCTGGACTTGGGCGTTTCCCTCCTGCCAGGTCACTTAGGCTCTGTGAAAACCCCAGGAGGCTTGGCTCTCATTAATAAGGCCTGCCCTCAAGAGAAACTAGTTAAGAACAGAGTGCTCAGGCATATTTCAAAATGGTTCAGTTTCCCCTTGTTTTGCTGAAAGCATGAGGGAATTTTTCTGATATTTACTGTGGGAACTTGGTTGAGCTCCTGGGATAAAACTCATGAATGTGGGGCTGCCCTATGAATGGGTCCTCCTGGAGTTTTTATTTCTCAGACTTGTCCACACCGAGGCTCCAGAAGGTTTTATCAATTACAGTTGAGGTTCTCCCACCCAGGCACTGACTCCCTCTATTGTTTCTGCTCATGGCTCAGCTCAAGTAGGCTGTGATTCCCTGTACTCTCTTTCCTATGTTGGGGACTGTGGTTTGTCCTGTGTCCTCCATCTTTATCATGGATAAAAGAAGAGTTGTTGATATTTTTTCCCAGTCTGTTCAGCTTTTTACTTGTTGTTATGATGGACTGATGACTTCCAAGCTGCATCTGTAAGGTTCTGGATATCAGAAGTCTGACTCTTTTTTTTTTCCCTAAAAAAACTTTTTAAACAGCCTTTTCCCAAAGACTGTTAGTGAAGAAAATGAGATGGAAATGGAGAACTTGTTAACTTCAGGAAGCACTGATGATTGAAAGGATTAAACTTCTTGGGTGGAATTACTTTTGAGGTTGTCTCTCCATTTTAGAGAGTTGTGCTCTCCTGTCACTAAAGATGTGTAGATTCACAGTCAGTGGAATCCATCAGAATCTTACTTGTATTTGCCCAAAATAATTTTGAGAGTAGTTACATTAGGAGAGGAGGGTTGAAGATATAGAAGAGACAAAATTGGTTGTGACTTGGTAATTGTTGAGGCTGAGTGATAGTCTCTATCTTTTTGTATATTTTGAAACTTTTTGTAATAAAAATAAGTAAAAACTAGCTCATCTCCCACCACCGATCACCATCCTGGCTTTGCAGAAACAACGTGGTTCAGCCTAATATCAGGGAAACAATGGGGTCGCTTTTGTGAAGCCTAGACCTCTAAGATTTTTCTTGGCCTGTAGATTATCTGGGCAGAATTAGATATCATCTCTGTCATAATATGCCTAGTTTCTAAATAAGGGAATCACTGCAGTCTTTGGCTAGTTGTTTATTACTTGAAATTGATTTTATGATGTTTGACTGAAACAGAAATATTTATAAAAATGATATTAGGGTTAGGCATGGTGGCTCACACCTGTAACTCAGCACTTTGGGAATCCAAGTCAGAAGGATTGCTTGAGGCCAGGAGTTCCAGACCAGCCTGGGCAACACATTGAGACCCTGTCTCTACAAAAGAAGAAGGAAACAGACTAGCTAGGCATGTTGGTGCAAGCCTGTAGTCAGTCCTAGTTACTTGAGAAGCTGAGATGGGAGGGTTACTTGAGCCCAGGAGTTCAAGGTTACAGTGGGCTATGATTGCTCCACTACACTGCAGCCTCACTGGGGGAACAGAGTGAGACTGCTTTAAAAAAAAATTCGATTTCATTTATTCCATTTCATATAGAATGGATCTCTCAACAGATAGACTACTTTCTATCTGCTGAGTTAAGAAGTAGCCAATGCTAATTGTGGTGTTAATCTAAGTATCACTCAGCATGGGATGTTTAGAGAAAGCATCTGACATGTCATTTCTTCATTTCTTTTCTCCTGTGTTATTCATAAGAGGCAAGAATGTCAAACTTATGTATAGTTTAATTTCCATCTAATCTGATTCATAGTTGAGAAATAGTTATACGTTTAAAAATACTGAGGAAAATAGGAAAATGGTGCTTACTATTTTTAGTCTCCAAAATTGAGATATCTTATTTTAACTTTTATCTTTTTGTTACAAAGAATCAATCCAGAAAAACTTATAGATGTCCAGAAAAAATTGGAATCTTTTTTAGCTCAAGATCAAGATTTAAAAGAAAGAGCTCAAAGGGTAAGTCATTTTTGAATTGGATACCTCATCAAATGGAAAAATAGTAAAGTTTGTCATTTTCTGCTACTTCTAGGTTGCATGTTTATGCCTCAGATAGTCAAGAAGTTGATAGATAAGTGTAGCTTATTCTTTTTTTTCCCCCAGAAATTTTTTTTTTTTGAGATGGAGTCTCGCTCTGTAGCCCAAGCTGGAGTGCTGTCACACGATCTTGGCTCACTTAAACCTCTGCCACTTGGGCTCAAGTGATTCTTGTGCCTCAGCTTCCTGAGTAGCTGGAACTACAGGTGTGAGCCATCACCATGCCTGACTAATTTTTTTGTATTTTAGTAGAGAAGGGGTTTCACCATGTTGCCCAGAGTGGTCTGGAACTCCTGAGCTCAGGTGATCTGCCCGCGTTGGTCTCCCAAAGTGCTGGGATTAAAGGCGTGAGCCATGACTACACCTGGCCAGTCTAGCTTATTTAAAATTTTGAAAAATATTTTTATACATAGATTGGGAAAATCATCTTTAGTTTTGTCAAAGACATATGGAAAATCCTCTTAAATATGATGTTTTGGATGCACAGTGGCCTGATTTCTAACACTTAATAATGTTACTAACTTTTTATTTCTTTAGTAAAGTTGCTGTAACTCCTGATTGTACTTCCTTGACTGTGAGATTACTATCTTCCAATATTAGATTAAATTTTTAGAAAGTATAGAACTCTAGCTGTATTATCTTTAGGAATGAGATTTTAACCTATGTATATGACTTGATGTTCCCCAATTACTTTTCTGGACTTAAAATTCGCTATTAGCAAATATATAAGGAAGTCAATATTTAGTTTTATTTTTCTTAATTGAAAAATTATATTTCTGGTATGTAACATGTTTTGAAATATACATCGTGTAGTTGCTAAATGAAGCTAACTAGCATAGGTGTGGTGAAAAATCTATTTTAAACTTTTAAAAAAATTTTTTTAGAGTAGCCCATAATAGATTCTTTGGTAAAGGAAGATGTGAAATTATTTTTAATTGTACTTTTTAATCTATCTAATCTTTGAATTAACAGATATTTGAGTCCCTCCTATTTTCACCTGTCATTTACTGTCTTTTATTGCATTTACAAGATCTTTGCATCTCCAGTAGCATATCAACAATGAGCCTGATAACAGGGATTCAGAGATTGCATTCAGTAGATAGATGAAGTGGGAGGAAGAAAATTAAGAAGAGTTATAGAAAGATCGGCCTGGCTGGGCATGGTGGCTCACACCTCTAATCCCAGCACTTTGGGAGGCCGAGGTGGGTGGATCATGAGATCAAGAGATCGGGATCATCCTGGCCAACATGTGAAACCCCTTCTCTACTAAAAATACAAAAATTAAGTGAGTGTGGTGGCATGCGCCTGTAGTCCCAGCTACTTGGAAGGCTGAGGCAGAAGAATTGCTTCAACCTGGAGGCAGAAGTTGCAGTGAGCTGAGATTGCACCACTGCACTCCAGCCTGAGAAATGTTACCCTAAGTTGATAGAATAGCCTGAGCAGAAAAACATTAAATTAAATAGGTAGGCTTTTATGTGGTAGTTTTGAAACTTATTCCTGGCGAAGAAGTAAGTTTATTTTTTTTAATTTTTTATTTTTTTTGAGACAGAGTTTCGCTCTTATTGCCCAGGCTATAGTGCAATGGCACGATCTTGGCTCACTGCAACCTCTGCCTCCCAGATTCAAGTGATTCTCCTGCCTCAGCCTCCCAAGTAGCTGGGATTACAGGTGCCCATCACCACACCTGGCTAATTTTTTGTATTTTTAGTAGAGATGGGGTTTCACTATGTTTGCCAAGATGGTCTTGAACTCCTGGCCTCAAGTGATCCGCCTCCTTCAGCCTCCCAAAGTGCCGGGATTACAAATATAAGCCACTGCACCCAGCCAGAGTAAGTTTTATTTAAAGAACAGATCTTAAATATTTTGCTAACTTATTTTATATTTTAGCAAATAATCATTGGTGTGCTCAGAATAACATTAATGATGAGGCTAAAATTTGAGTGCTTACTGTGTACCAGGTACTTAGTTATGACAATACTGTTTTACATATATTATTACCTAATCTTCTCAACAACCAATGAGGTTGGTGGTGTTGATTTGACTGTACAAATGAGTAAATGTTAGCTTGAAAGTTAGAAAATGTCTAGGGTGGCTGGGTGCAGTGGCTCACGCCTATAATCACAGCACTATGGAAGGCTGAGGTGGGCAGATCCCTTGAGGCCAGGAGTTTGAGACCAGCCAGGTCAACATGGTGAAACCCTGTCTCTACTAAAAATAAATAATAATAATAAATTAGCTGGGTGGTGGTGATACATGCCTGTAATCCCAGCTACTTGGGTGGCTGAAGCATGAGAATCGCTTGAGCCCTGGAAGCAGAAATTGCAGTGAGCCATGAGCCGAGATTGTGCCACTGTACTGCAGCCTGGGCTACAGAGTGAGACTCCGTCTCAAAACAAAACAAAACAAAATAAAACAAAACAAAAAAAGCCCAAACCCCCTCCGCCACAAACCACAAAACTATCTAGGGTAACATAGTTATTAAGTGGAAGACCTGAGACTTAAATCCAGGTCTAACTTTCTTGAGACCTACTGTGTTAGGAGAAATTAATTCCAAAGTCTGAGAAAATCCAATGGTGAGCTATAGCAAGTTGGATAAGTTCACTTTACCTGAGATCCAATGAAAAGGATCTTTGAACATACTGTTAATTTTCTTTTTTCTTAAAAATTTTGGGCATGCAAACGTGTGCATGTTTTGTCTAGCAAACATCCTTTCAAACTTGCAGTTAAAATCTTCTAGGAGCTTTGTAAGTAGTATACACATTTAAACATAATAGATTAATTTAGGTATGCAATGACTTACTGCATGCCTAGGAGGTCATTAAGTTATCTATCAGAAAATATGAAACACTGGGAAGATGTTGTTTCACTGGTTTAGGCATACAACGGATGCGTCTTCCAGAACACAGATTATAGAAAAGCACATTGAAATAAATGATGTGATTTAGTGGGTGTCACGCATGGTTTAGCAGAATGGCTAACTGTTGCCAGCAGCGGCAAGCTATCTAGTTTCATAGAAGTGATTTTCTAGGTTTTGATTCTAATCTGGATAGAACAAAAGTGATAAGCAACTGAGCTGATTGCTTGTAGATGATTGTAGTAGAAAAATTATCTTTAAATGGTGCTAGATAAAATGTGAAGTTTAGGAAATCAACTTAAAAATAAAAAATTGTGTAACTCTAGTATGAAGATAGTTTTTTTTTTTTTTTTAAACAGAAACAAAATATTCCAAGTTAATGATGAATTACTTGAAATCATAATAAAAAGGAAAAGCTTTAGCAATAAAGCTTTTACTGTCATGATTTTATTAAATCTCAATATGTAAAATTTTATGTATTTGGAAAAACATCGTTTGACACAATAATAAAATATTAATAACTAGCATTTATTACTGTATTTCAGAAAATGCACTAGGTATCTACGTGCATTTTAAAAATTTTATTCTCATAACACTCTAGTATCTCATTTTAGATAGATGAGGATACTGACAGGTAGAGAAACAAGAAATTTGCTCTGTGAGTTAAGATTTTGAGCTCTGAATAGATTCCAAATCATATTATTTTAAAGCCTATATTTTCCCCATTGTGTACCATATTGTAACGGAATTATACTAACTTTTAGAGTGGCTTTTTGGAAAGATGATATTCTGGGTTAGGTTGGCTTTATGAAATCAAATGCAAAGTTTTTTCTAACATTACAGTTCTAAAAGGTATGTTTTCATGTGTGTATGGAATGGAGACATACTGAACTATTTTGTTTTTGGAGACATACTGAACTATTGTGGTTTTTCAGTACTATTGAATTTATCTCATTGGTTAATTTTCTTATATTTTGGTCTAAACTCATTTTTAATTTCTATCATATTGTTCTTTTCAACCTCTTAATTTACAGTGTTTCGTCTCCTATATACGATCGGTATATCTGATGAAGAATAAAGAAGTATTTGATGTGAGCAAGTTACCTATACCTGAATATGCCTTGTAAGTATTCCTAGTATAGTTGTAATAGTGAATCCTCAAAGTTAGACGGAATTAATTAATTAATTTAGAGATGAGGTCTTGCTATGTTGTCCAGGTTGGTCTCGAACTTCTGGGCTCAAGCAGTCCACCCACCTCAACTTCCTGAAGCTAGGATTACAGGTGTAAGCTACCACACCTGGCCAGAGGGAATTTGTTTGAAACCTGGTTCTCTGAGATTTTTAGTTTAAACTACTCTGCCTTAAGTAAAAGAATCTGTTAAAGATCTGCAGTGAAAAAGATGAAATCTACTTGGCAGAAAATTAGTTCATGTTCGGTTCTTGTTATCAGGGAGCAGTTTGTTATTTGTAAGTATAAATTCCTTAGCATGACATTGGCCTTTTCCTGTAGTTTGATTTTAAAGGAGATGGAGAGCAACCAACAAGCATTCCTTAAAAATCTTTAAATGTCTAAGTTTTCTCTTGTTCTCTGAAACCCTTGCTTGGATTACTGTAGACATTTTATGCTTTGGATATGTGTCTCTTTGCTGGTTCTTCTTATGTTAAGTTGCTTACTGCCTGAATGAGTATTTCTTCTGTCTTGATGTTTCTTGTAGGTACTCATGGTTACTATGGCAAGATGTCCGTTTGTAGTAACTGAGGTTACTATTGTATGAAACAGAATGGTTGGTTTTGTTTTGGCTTAGTATTTGAGGGATTTTTCTGAGGGAGGAGACAGCGTCTTTCTCTGTCACCCAGGGCAGAGTGCAGAGGAGTGATCATGGCTCACTGCATCCTTGACCTCCTGGGCTTAGGTGATCCTCCCATCTCAGCCTCCTGAGTAGCTGGGACTGCAGGTGCGTGCTGCCATGCCTGGCTAGTTTTCTGTATTTTTTGTAGAGACAGGGTTTCACCATGTTGCCCAGGCTGGTTTCAAACTCCTGGGCTCAAGTGATTCTCCCTGCCTCAGCCTTCCAAAGTGCTGACATTACAGGTGTGAGCCACTGCACCTGGCCAGGTTTTGTTTTTTAACCTTTTGACTTACAAATAAGCAATGTTTATTCTTCAGTGGGATCCTACCTGTGGGAGTGATAAAAACATTGACAAAATCTTATAAAAGCACCCTTGAGATAATCATACTTTGAATATCAGCATGAAATTTCCCAGACCGTGGGCAAATATGTGATTACAAGGCAAGGTTGGTTTGTTTGGCTTGTTTTTAGGAATTTGAGTGCCTTTACCTTTAAACTGAGTCTAACTACAACATATATCTGAGTGAGCTGCTGTTTTCTATTCTTTGTTAGCTTATATGTTTACCATAACAGGTGATATGTCAGTTGTTACATTTTTGAATCTTTTCAATTGCTTTGTAGCAGTCTAGGGCTGCTGTCTTTCCCATTGAGTGATAGTTGGAAAACCATGTGCCATGGATATCACGTTGCTTGCTTATGTTTATATACCAGTTCCTAGTTTTATTATTTCTGAATATGATCCATGGCTTACGTTATTAGCTGACTTTTGGCTCCCTGGGAATTTTTATCCTGGTTTTCTGATTTGACATATGTGGGATATTAGCAGACAGGAAAGGCACAGGTCTTTAACACTGTAAGCCATATTTAGGGAAGAATTTGGTGCAATAGATTCCAGTACATTTTATCTGCTGGTAGTTGAAGACTTTTGCTTTTTGTGATGCTTAGAGAAGGCAGAAAATTAACTTGAAAACAAATTTTAGTATAATTGAATTTGATATTTTAATTTTTGTAGACATTTAGCTGTGTAATTTCCTTGAGGTATGTAATTTCCTTTAGAAGCCTTTGATGCCTAAAGCAGTGCTATGTGTATAAGATACATTAAAGGTTTTAAAAATTTTACTAAAGAAACATGTTTTGAATACCCTAATATGTGCAGGTCATTGTATTAGATGTTAAATTGTAGGTATATAATATGTACTGCTACCTTCAAGAACTCAGTTTTAGTAGCTGAGAGAGACATAAAAATGTAAGTGTAATACATTCAGAGAAATCCTCTGGATGAGTTTGTGATTCTAACTCTAACAATAGTGATGATGATGACATCAAGTTCTCATTAGTTGCCTATATGCCAGGCACTAGTTTTAAGCACATTAACACCTATCAACTAATTTATTCTTACAACAACCCTGTGAGGTAGGTACTCTTAGCATCCTGTTTTGCACATGGAAAAGCTCTGGCATAGAAAGATTAAATCATGAGTTCTCACAGCTAGTAAGTGACAGCCAGATTTTGAACCTCAGCAGTCTTATTTCTGAATCTGTGTTTCTCAACATTACGTCTCTCAGTTTCTTTGAACCATGTCAGATAGGAAAAGAGCAGTGGATCCATGTTATGATGTTACTGTTTATTCAGAGCAATCCTTGTTTTAAGATTTCATTTCCAGTTGATCAGTGAGAACTTTGTGAAAGCTATTAGCTTTGATCCAAGCTGGGAAAGATATGATATTAAATTGAATCTTGACCTTAGATGGAGAAAATAAGATTTTTTTTTTCTTTTTGGTGTTTGGTTTATAAAATCCATTTTTATAGCAATGATTGTGCCATATTCTGTTTCAGGATGGGACATGGGGACCACATTCCAGCTCTTTCTCTGTAGAGAAATGTATTTTGTCCTTTCATGATTATGTCTCCTCTGGTTTATTTAGTACTTAACATTTTATGAAGTAATTTCACGTAGTTAGTTAACTGGATTTTTACAGCAACTGTGAGATAGGCCTGGCAGGTACTTCCCCATGTTATGAGGAAGCTGTAACTGAGAGAGTTGAATTGGAAATTGGCAGGTCTGGTACTTGGACTGTTAACTTGTTTCTGGTCCAGTGCTCTTTAGCTTATTCCATGTTAGCTTCTTAAAGGAAAAACGGTGTCTAAAATGTTTTCTGACAGGTGTTCAGTGTATTTTGCCTTACTTTTTGGATCAGCTAATCTGTTAGCTGATTGAGTTGTATCTCACAGGAACATTTTCTTTAAAAAAGCTCTAGGAATCTCTGCTCTTGAGAAACTTCTATGGCACCTATAAACATATCATCAGTGTTGAGATAACTCTTTTCACATTTTTCCATATTTAAGGTCTCTTGGTCTTGCTGTGGCTCCACGCGTAAGATTTCTTCAGAAAATGCAGAAACAACCCACCAAAGAATTGGTAATGAGCCAAGCCAGTAAAGTAATTGAGCCAAGGGCTCCCTCCCTCACCAGTGATGAAGTGGAAGAATTTAGAGCCTACTTCAGTGAGAAAATGTCCATCCTTCAGAAAGGTGGAAAAAGACTTGAAGGGAGAGAGCACAGACTGGCTAATGATACTAGTGATGAAGAACAGGAAGAAGAGGAAGAGCAAAAAGAAGAAGAAGAAGAAGAAGAAGAAGAAGAAGAAGAAGAAATGGAAGAGAAACTGGCAAAAGTAAAAGGATCTCAAGCTCCATCTCTTCCTAACACCAGTGAGGCACAGAAGATCAAGGAAGTTCCTAACACCAGCGAGGTAGAGAAGATCAGGGAAATTCCTACGCAGTTCCTGGACAGAGATGATGAGGAAGAAGATGCTGATTTCTTGAAGGTGAAGCGGCACAATGTGTTTGGATTGGACCTTAAAGAGGAGAAAACATTACATGTAAGTTTGTTCCTAGTGAAGGGTCTTCTATTATATTGTCTTACTATGTGCTTGTTGTTGCCTTTTGGGGACTGAGGGAAGTGAAAACTAAGAGAAACTTAGGTTGACTTTCTTTGCAGTGAACTCTTCCTCCTTTCTTCCACATTTAAACACAGAATAAGTGCCAGTGAATTTTCATAGTATTCATAACTTTGAGAACTGTAAGAGGTTGACAACTTTAATCTTATTTACTGGTTTTCTGATGCTGTGTTTTAAAAGTTGCCAAAGTCTGATTATATCTCAGAGGAAGGTGATGAAGTTCCTTGGTTTATGGCATGAGGATCCTTCATTCTAATTCCTAAGATACTGCTTCTGATTGATTAAATTATAAGGAACAGTTGTAATTATTTAAATCTTTCTAAACATAACTTTTACTCTTAATGCAACATTTGTTTATGGGAACCAAGCCAGTATCTTAAATAGTAAGTGAACAGGTTTTTTTAGTCTACTTACGAATGTTTATGACAAGTTTTCATGTGGATTGTTTTTCTGTAGCCCACTTCTAGGAGGAACAAAAGAAATAATCCATTTATGTAAAGCACTTGTTTTCCAGGATGCTTTTGTAGATGCACAGTAAATGTATTTCTCCTTCTCTCTTACTCCCCGTCCTCCTTTCTATGTCTTTATTCTTGATCATCTTTTAAAAAGGGAATTGAATAAAAAGTGAAGCTTGATTCTTACTCTTTATACAATATTGAGTAAAATTCCAAGACTCACAGTAGGAAATACATAATAGATTTTGATGTGAAACTTAGAAAAGTGTTTAACTAAAGGTTAAAAAACCTAGAAGATGTACTTACTGAACACTTAATATGTGTTATATGTTAGGCATTTTCTAAACATTTTCTCATTTAGTGTTTGAAATACCTTCAGAAGTAGTTACTATTATCTCATTATACAGGTGATGGAAAAAAAATAACTGGCAGAGAGACAATATACTACTGTAGTGAGGCACAGAAGTAGTAAATGGCAAAGCTGGAATTTGAAGATAGGTATTCTGACTTTAATATTCATGCTCTTGTTCAGTAATCCTGTACTGTCTCATCCTGCTTCAAATTAGATCATTTTAAGTCTGCAGTTAAGACTCATTTTATCAGTGAAGTAAATAGAAAAAGTTAGATTTTTGCTTTAAATAATTTAGCCACTGTATTAACTATTATGTTTACCACTTTCTAAGAAACATGAACATAACCAAAGCATTAAATTGAGAAGGAATGATATAATTTTATAATACCATGAATTGTTCACATAAGTAGGACATGTGTCTAACTGGCATTAGAAAAATGTATATGGCAAAACACACTTTTTAAACTTCAAAAAAAGTTTTACTGTATATCAGTTATCTAAACTAACTTTTTAATGTATACAATATGAGTTTTGACAAATGTATGGTGCTGTGTAATTACTACCACAATTAAGAATAGAATCAGTGTCATCACTCCAAAACATGTCTTGCTCCCTTTGCAATTACTTTACCCTTCACTTAACCTCTGGCAACCACTGATCTGATTTCTACCCCTGTAGTGTTGCATTGTTCAGAACAATATATAAGTAAGATAATATAATATTTAGCCTTTTGTGTCTGGCTTCTTTCATTTAGCTTAATGTTATTGCATGTACTAGTAGCTTGTTCCTTTTAATTGTTGAGTAGTATTTCATTGTATGGATGTACCACAGGTTTTCTTAAGCTTTAAATTGGCATTGGTTGTTTCCATTTTTTGGTGGTAATGACAAAAGTCATTATGACATACACATTTTTTATGTAGATAATTTTCTCATTTTTCAGGGAAACAAATGGGGTTATTTTCTAGGAAGAAGGTTACTGGGAACATGTGTTAAGTGTATGTTTAAGTTTGAGAAACTCCTCAGTTGTTTTCAAAATCAGCTCTTCCAATTTATGTTCCTGCCAGCAATGTATAGGAGTTTGAGTTGCATCCCATCTTGTCAGCACATGGTATTGTCAGCCTTTTAATTTTAGCCATTCTAGTATGCATGTAGTGATACCTTATTACAGTTTTAATTTGCATTTCCCTAATGACTGAACATCTCTACATGTGCTTATTTGCCATTCACATATCTTCTTTGGTGAAATGTTTTCAAGTCCTTCGTCTCTCTTTTAAAATTGTGTCGCCTTAGTAAATAAATATCAGAATATATAAGTAAATAAATATCAGAATATATAAAGAGTTCTTTATATATTCTGAATACATATCCTTTATTAGATATATTTTGCTAATATTTTCTCCCAATCTATGGCTTGTTTTTATTTTAAGTTTCTTTTAATTGGCAAAGAGCAGATACCTTAAATTTTGGAGTCTGATTTATTACATTTTAGGTAATTTGTATATGTGACCTACCTGATAAATCTGTGATTGACCCAAAGTCACAGATTTTCTCCTATGTTTTCTTCTAGAGGTTTTATAGTTTTAGCACTTATACTTAGGGCTAGGGTCTACTTTGTCTTAATTTTTGTATATCATGTTAAGTAAGGGTCAGAGTTCACTTTTTTATGCATATGGGTATCCAGTTGATCAAGTAGCACTTGTTTGGAAAAAACTATGCTTTTTCCATTGAATTAACATGACTCTTTGAAAGTCAGTTGACTATATATGTGTAAGTCTCTTAGTGGACTCCAGTTCTATATGTCTGTCCTTTCACCAGTAACACCAATCTTGATTTGTATAGTTTTATATTAAATCTTAAATCAAATCTGTGAGTCTGTCAACTGATATATATTTTCCTAAAATTGCTTTGGCTATTTTTAGACCATTCCATTTTCATATAAGTTTTTGAATCAGCTACTTACTTTGTATAAAAAGCCTGCTAATGACTTCATTGAGGTTGCATGGAATCTATAAATCTAACTGGAGAGAATTGACACTGTACAATACTTTTTTATTTAGGCCTTACTTAGTGTCTTTTTGGCATTGCTTTGTAACTTTAAGTGCACATATTTGAGTAATCTCTTAGTATTTGATATTTTTTAATGCTATTATAAATGGTATTTTTAAAATTTCAATTTCCAATTATTTGTTCCCAGTATATAGAAATAGTTTGTTTTTGTAGAATGATCATTCTAAACTGACCTATTAGTTCTTGTGGCTTTTTGGGATTTGCTTGGGATTTTTTTCTGTAGCTGATTATGAGGTTTGTGGATAAAGATGGTTTCATTTCTTCTTTATCATCTGTGTGCCTTATATTTCTTTTTTCTGTTTCTTTTGCTTGATTATACTGACTAGGATCTGTAGAATAGAAGTGGTAAGAGTAGCTATTGCTGTGTTGTTTCTGATCTTACTGAGGGGGAAGCATTCAGTATTTTACCATTATATCTGATGTTAGCTGTAGGTTTTTTTTTTTTTTGTAAATACCTATGACGTTGAGAAGCTTCCATCTATTCCTAGCTGGTTTAGTGTTTTTATGATAAAATGAATTGTGACTTGTGTCTGATGCTTTTTCTGTAACGCTTAAGAAAATCATTAAGGTGATTATGTGGTGATTTTTAGCCTGTTGATTATGGTGTATTGATTTCCCCGTGCTACATGTTGAATCAAATATAAATTCCTTTGAGAAACTCCATTTAAGCAAGATTTCTTTATATTATAGGATTCTATTTGCTTATATTTTTGTTAAGGATCTCTCTGTTGTTGTAAGGGATATTAGTTTGCAGTTTTTTTTTTTTTTTTTGTGTGATGACTTGACTGGGAATATGACCCATTTTGAAAGCTTTTTATATATTTTGCCAGCCTAGAGATCATGTTGTTCATTTTCCTACTAGCTTTATATGTCAGTGTCCATTTGTTCACACTATCACTGAATATTCATAGGTTTGTACTGTTTTAAAAATGAGTAAGAAGTACTGTCTTGTTTGGATCCTTCTTTGATTCCAATATGAATATTAATATTAACATTAATTATTTAGAAAGTTATTATGATTTCTTTCTTTATCTGTGTATATATTGCTTATATGTATTTTTCCCTGTTATAGTATTATATTAGTCTCTTTCCTGTTGATTTGTAAGATGTCCTCAAACAGTAAAGTTGTTGTCTCTGGCTTTTAACTTTCCTGTATGTCCCCTGTCATACAAAATTGTTCATTTGCCTGCCTTCTCTACTTGATTCCAAATTCCTTGAAATACTGTCTTTTTTTTGACTCAAGTAAAAGTATTCAGAATTTTATTGCCATATGAATAAATTCAGAATTGTATTCTCACTTTAAACAGGAGGGTTCTTGATTTTATTTTCTATATTAGAAATCAATTAATAGCTAATTTTAAAAAATCCATTACACTCATGATCAAAACAGTAAAAATTAACATTTTGTTTTTAAAAAAATGTTAACTACAACGTACAATTTCCTTACCTAACGTCAGTGTCTAAGTTTTCTTGTTTGGACTGTTTATACCTTCAAGTATAGATTCCACATTAAGTCTTTTTAGTCATTCCTAGAAAGGACACATAGAAAATATATGTGAAGAGATCAACAATTTCATCCTTCAACTTTAGCATTCCTATTTAACAATTATGTTTTCATTTTACGCTGTGACAAGGGCATGGTTAAATATGAGTGAAAACATGACCCTTATAGGTACATTTTAGTAAATGCAAATTTCAGTAAAACTGGAAAAAAAAGTTCTAGAAAAATGAAATAAAAAAACAAAAAGCACTCACAGTATACAAGCTCATTTGAAAATTATTCTTAGATTCAACAGACATGAAATTACTTTGGCAAATTGCTGTAAAAATTGCAAATGCTCATTCTAACAAAACAACAACATGCCTTTTTCCAGACTTGTTTCTTTCCTCTAATTCCTGTGCAGACTTAGTGTTTCTCATATCCAGGGCACCAGACATGATGTTCTGCCAAGGTCGAGTGCTCTGTTCTTGAGGTGCAGGGTGGGGGTCTCCGAGAGTGGTTTCAAGAAAAACCTCCTGTAAAATACCCTTTTACTCAGATTACAAAATGCTTTTGGTGGAAAATGTCTAGTAAAACACAGAAAATTATAAAGAAAAATGAAAATAACCTATAATTCCACCACCTAGAGATAACAACTATCTTTGTTTTTTTAAGTATAAATATAAACATTAATTCATTTTTCTTTTTTTAGAAATAGGGTCTCACTTTGTCACGCAGGCTGGAAGGCAGTGGCATGATCGTGGGTCACTGTAGCCCCAAACTCCCAGGCCCAAGTGATCCTTCTTCCCTAGCCTCCTGCATAGCTAGGACTACAGGTGTATGCTACCATGCCTGGCTAATTTTTAAAAAAATTTTTATAGAGATGGGGTTTTGCTGTATTGCCCAGATTGGTCTCAAACTCCTGGCCCTAAGTGATCCTCTCACCTTGGCCTCCCAAAGTGCTGAGATTACGTACAGGCACTAAGCCACTATGCTCTGCTCATATATCCATTTTTAAAGAAATGAGTTGCTTCTAGGTATATATATTTCCCCATGTCATTAAAGTGTCTTTGCAACTATTTTTAGTAGTTGCAAAGGTTAATATGCCATTAACCTTTATTTAACCATTCCCCTACTGTTGCATACTTAGGTTAATATACTCCATTTTAATCTCCATTTAAAGAGTTGAACTAATTGGCAGGTTTCTTTTCTCCTTCCCATTTGCTACTCTCACCAGCATAACGTGGAACTGATTCTACAGTTCAAAACTGCAAGATAGGAATCTTCTCCTTATCTCATGTAAACACTTACCTTACAATAATTGTTTCAAAAATTTTACCCCCAAATGATTACTGAGCTACACGTATTAGGGCACAAGATGACCTAGGTCTCTTTGGGTTACTGACAAGCCCCAGTGACACTATGTAATACCTCCTGATGTTGCTCCTACTGAAGGAGGGTCACAAATTTCTCCAGACCATATTCAGATCTGCTCATCTACATCCAGAGAGGTTTTACCACATCACAGCTTGCCCTGGGCCTGATAAACTATCAGTCCCTGAGGAGTGGTTGATTAACCCACATTTCAGTAACTACCATAAAATATGATTCTGCATCCACTCAGCGGTGTTGTCTCCCAAGTGCCCTCGATGCAGGGAGCAGGAATCAGCCTCTGCTTGTGACAGTGCAACTCTACGGAGCAAGTATCTTTTTCTCAGAGTGAAAAAAACGAAACAAGGAAGAACAAAAGACATTGTTGCAAGCCTTTTTTTCACTGCATTAAACAGATAATGCCTGATTGGAGGTTTTACTTTGTACTTAGGAATAACTCGCTTGTTAATAATGTACATCAGGTCAGGCATAGTGACTCACACCTGTAATCTCCCCGAAGTGGCAGGACCACATGAGCTCAGGAGTCCAGGGCTACAGCAAGCTGTGGCTGAATCACAACACTCCAGCCTGAGCAACAGAGAGAGACCCTGTCTCTAAAACAAACAACACAATGTACATCACTAATGTACCTCAGATAGAAGATTTGGTCTGCAAATTCTTTAACGACATCTCTTGTGACCATCAGAATATCTTCCCGATGCATATTTTGATCATCTGGAAACATTCTTCTAAAGTCTGTTTCTTACCCTTATCAATCAGTTTCATCTGATTGTGGATTTTAAGATCTGGGTTCTGGGCTATTTCTTCATAATATTAGAACTAACGGATCAATTCAAGTGGGCAGGAAGTTCCACTTTTGGCAATTCAGAGTAAAAGCTTATCTTCCATGGCTGATGCTCTTCTGCCTCCATCATGATTTCACCAGGAAAACAATAGTCCTTCTCCACTCTTATTCTTGGTATGAACAATAGGATGAGATTTCAGTCAGTAAATTCTATGGTCTTGAATTTCCTTCATATTGCTTTACTTCTGTACATTTTGATAAGCTATATGTGTAGCTCTGGGTTCAGCTTTACCTCTTAGAGATTTCTCAACTATGAGGACCTAGACAGGTTTTCCCTTATGACCAAAAGTCTTGTAGAAATGTGACAACTCTTGGTCCCCTAACACATGTCTCAGTGGTAGGGAGCTGTCTTCCTGGGAAAACATACTCCAGGGCAGTGAAACAAAAGGAAAATATTGCCTTACTGATCAGTGTGTGTTCAGGGCCTGGTACAATGACTAGTGCAAATTTTACAAATGTTTCACGAATGAGGGAGTGAATTAACTGAATTTCTTATTCCTTCACTTTGGTTTTGTTTGCTATGACTTGTATAGAACTCATAGGTAGGGTTTATTTTTGGAAAACCTGTCTTTTGTGAAGCTCACCTCATTGATTTATGATTCAGAAGGTATTGTTGAACTTTCTATAAATGTGAGCATAAAAAATTTACTTAACTCTGAATGATATACTTATGTAGGCTGAGCTTTATAATTTAATTTAGGTAGTAAATGGTAGTATCTAATTACAGTGTTGTAAAATTCAGTTTACTAAGACTGCATTTGCATTATACTGTAAGAAGTTCTATCTTTACACGTGTACCTGCATTTTTTTTTTTTACTGTAATAAATTAAAAATATTATTGCATGTCTGTTGAATAAGAGGAACATTTTGGGGCAGTTGATAGGATTTTTGATGCTACACAAGGAATGTTTTGCAGTTTCTCCCTGTACATTCCCTATTACTATGCACAAACAATAGAGTTAAAGTTCTTGGTTCTCCAGTTGAAATAGAAAGGCTAATTGCCTTTTGTTTTGAGATGGAGTCTTGCTCTGTCACCCAGGTTGGAGTGCAGTGGCCAATCTTGGCTCACTGCAACCTCTGTCTCCCAGGCTCAAGTGATTCTTCTGAGGCTCAAGTGATTCTCCTGCCTCAGCCTCTTGAGTAGCTGAGATTACAGGTGCTTGTCACCACAGCCAGCTAATTTTTGTATTTTTAGTAGAGATGGGATTTCCCCATGTTGGCCAGGCTGGTCTGGAATTCCTGACCTCAGGCGATCTGCCCCCATCAGCCTCCCAAAGTGCTGGGATTACAGACATGAGCCACCATGCCCAGCCCTTGCCGCCCATCTTTTTTTTTTTTTTGAACTACCTCACCTAGTCTTGTTAACTTTGTTATCTACTTTAGGATTTTTAAAATTAATACTTATTTGCATTCATACTAGTATCTTTTGATTCTTCTCCATGTTTTTAAGGAAGTTGGTTTTGAATGTGACTCTGCGTCCATGATCTCAATTGGCTTTCCCCTTTTTTTTTTTTTTTTTGACAAGGTCTTGCTCTGTCACCCAGACTGGAGTGCAGTTGTGTGATCAAGGCTTAAGCAGCCTTGACCTTATGGGCTCAAGTGATCCTGAATTCCTTGGCTCAAACCATCCTCCTGCCCCAGTGTCCCAAAGTTCTGGGATTATAGGCATGAGTCCCTACACCCAGCGTGGCTTTCCATTTTATCCTTTTGCATTTTATATTTTAGTATTGTAGTGCATCCATCAGTCACTGGAGGCTACTTTTTCCTTTATTACCTATTTTTAAGGATAGAATAGATATAGAACAATCAAACCATACATAGGATGAGAACTAACACTGTCATTTGCACATATAAATGAGTGTGTTTCCTGTGGGAAGTTAAGCACTTTTTCAGACACTGCTGACTTTGTTGAAATTTTTGTTGCTCATGTTTTGGAATTGTCTTTGTAGGTACCATACCAGACAGAGAAGTGAGCTGGTTTTGTTACTCATAGCTTATCCTCTTTAGCTTGGATTTTTTTTTCTTCATTTCTTGTCTCTCAGGAATAAGGAGATTTGTCCAAGAACCAAATTGAAACTTGGAGCCAGTGGGAACCCATTGGATTGTAGATTTTATGGAATATGTCTAATAATCATATCATTATAATTAAGACCATAATTATTTATTTGGCGTTTTACCATGTACTGAACACTTTCTGCATAAGTTCTCATTTTTTCTTCGTAACAGGAAAGGTAGCTATTATTTAAAATTAAGGAGGAGGAAAGGAAGGCTTTTAAGTGACTTGTCCAAGGTCACAGTGGTGAAGTTAGCAGTGAAACCTATTTGTGATGCTAAGTCACATTTTCGTTCTCTCCAGTCGTGCCTACTATTATTTGTGTATAGTTTGCTTTCTGTAGTTGGGTAATGTCAGTGTAATTGACAGTACTGTAAATAATTTTGGGCTACTCATTGTGTGCACACACTTGGAGTATAAAATGAATGTTTGCCTTTAGACTTTAGCGTAAATGGAGAAGAGAGGTATTGAGTGCCAGGTGCAAGCAAGGCCTTCTGGAATGCTGCCTTGTCACATTCCTTTTCTATTTGATGAGATCAGCGCAGTGAAGGACAACAAGGTTTTTTTTTGTTTTTTTTGTTTTTTTTTTTTTTTTAAGCAGTGGAGAGGGTGCCACGAGTGATGAAGCAATAAGAGATGTGCAGGAGAGAGTACAGTTGGAGTTATCAGGCACAAAGGCAGTTAAGAGATGGCTGGTTGACCTCCCACCATAGGGAAGAGCCTTGTTTTGGCTAATTGTCTCCTTGGGTGTTGAGAAAGTTGACCTCCAGGGAGATGGTGTTAGAGAAGAGTGTGAACATATAATTAAAATGATTAAATTAAAATTTATTTTTGGAACATTTATTTCCTTAAATGTGAGAATGAAATCTCTAAGCATATGCTTTCTTTCTTCTTCAATTTAAACCTTTTTAGAAATGAGCCTGGGTAGATTCCATTTTAGCTCAACAAACGTCCTTTTAAAGCTTTCTTAACAGTAAACATAGGTCAGTTTTAATTAAGATTTGATTGATATCCATAGATTATTCTTTGTACCTTAGAATTGATTCCAGATCCTGTTTACATTGATTGAGCCCTACTTTTTTTTTTAGTAGCTTTTTCTTTTTCTTTTTTTTTAGTACTATAAGAACTCACTGTTGGTGTTAAAACATAGATTACCTAACTTTGAAGCTTATAAGTATACTCTTATAAAAAGATTCCAAGTTCCAAATCAAGATTCTGCTATGTGGGAGCTAGGATTTTTCTGCTTCTTGTCTCTTTACTTTTTCTCTCTGTTTTTCCCATTTTTCTTTTTTCTCCTTTCAACTTACCTTATAGATACAAGGGACTGTGTTAGGTACTTAATGACTTTTAGAAGCTTTAACTATGTATTTGGAAAATAAGTACTGGAAAATGATTAACATCTATCAACTTTTTATAACTCACCATGCATTTTGACTATCATATCTCATTCATTTAAATTCTTACCACAGCTTTGTGTAGTATTGCTGTCATTTTACAAGTTCAGAGACAGGCTTTGACCGGTATAATTGCTTCCTTGCCTAATGTTCCATAGTTAGTTAAGAGCTAGAGCTAGTCTGTACTTAGGCCCCTCTGACTTGCCTCAGTATGATTGTGCTTGCTTTGATTCTCATCATTTCTACATTTAGTGGTGGCTTTTAGTGTTCCATTTTTACTTCCCACTTGCACTGCCATTCTGCCGCCAGATTCTTATTACCTCATTCTTGGCTGGTGGGGGATAACCTTCCTAATTGGTTCCCAATGTTCTTCTGAGTCATCTTCCTGTGAACCTTGGTCAAATTAGTATTTTTTTCAAGTGGTTTACCCTCCATGCTACTCTTTAGTTCACTCTTGCAGTTGTGTTTTGTAAGCTAGCCCCTACCCTATTGTCCTGCCAGCCCATTCTTCCCAGTTTCCACTTAAACAGTGAAGGATTCCTTCCTGGATTATTTTCTTCCCACTCCAGCGTTTCACATCTTTGGAGATTCAGTGCTTATCTTGTCTCTTCTTTGAAACCATCCTTTACTACTTCAACCCACTGACCTCTGGATTCCAATTGTCTATTTTGCTAGTATTTTTTTCTTTTTCTTCACATTTCATAATGTAGCCACATGACTCTTAATTTTTCTGCCATACCTGGTAATTTGTGTTCAGGGGCCTTATATAATGTTCAGTTGACTTAAACAGAAGGAAGAGCTCTAAAGTCAAGACTACTGTACTCTGAATTTTTGGTATCATGAGTTGAAACAGTGGTGGGATGATCTCATACATTGCCTAGCTGAAATAGAGTTTGGTGTATATGCTCTTTTGTCTTATAGGTGTCTTTTCTGCTTTTTGCATCCTGTGCTTAATTCTTTTGTTGTAATCTAACCTTTGTTCCAATTCAAAAGGAGTAGTTATTGTGTGACTTGAAGCTTAGATGCGTATATTGAGTTGCTTTATATATTGCTTTTATGTATTTTTTTCCTATTTGAGTTTTGTATGCAGATGACTTCCTTAGGATGTAAATTTTCAATGGAAAGCTTAAAGCTGGTTTGGGCTTGATGTTTATTCTACAACATGCTGGCTCATATCAAATATTGACTTGTTTTCCTTCATTTCCTTCTTTTATACAATACTCAATATTTATAGCATCTGCTAACTAATACATTTTCAAATCTACTTTTGTGGTCGAAGTTCAACAGCTACTTTTACAGGATGTATTTATCTTGATTTTAAGGTGGTTATACAGGTAATGAAAGAAATGTGAAATAGGACAGGCTATTCTTGTAGGTCATGTGAATTGTCCTTGAAATTGATTGTTATATGATTGGAAATAAGGAGTTTTCAAATTCATAAACAAGTGTTTGTTTATATAGCTCTAACAAATATAACTGTACAGCACTGCTAATATGGCAGATTAGTTTCCAGAAATGCTGTTCGTAAGACCGCTTTTGAAGTCTCTAAGCAGTCAGTGTGTGTATCAGTACCTGAGCTTGTTAATGGGATTTGCGATGGTACTGGATTCAACTTTCGCGTTTCTTTTCACCACTGTTAAATTGTCCAAATAAATTTTTGTTTTGACTTTGTTCTTTTCAATGCATATTTTGAAACACAGCAAGTCTAAGGCAACAGCTGAGGCTAGTGCCATCTGTTGGTGGCAGGTAGAATTAAATCACTTTTGCTTTGATGCAAAGCTTTGTTCTTTACCATGAAAGTGTACATTTTAGGTGAAATGCTGGCTTATTAAGTGAAGGCTTCATGAGGTTTTTAGAAAAATTTATTCAACAAATATTTGAACACCTGCTATGTGCTAGGCATAAACTGTTAGCAAAACAAACTATTCCCTGTGCATTATGGGGGAGGATGGACAAAAAAATGAATATGTGTGCTATGGTAGAGGCAAGATGAAGCAGTGTAAGGGAGATACAGAGTTCGGGGAAGGCAGGTGGCATGCCGCAGTTTCAAGTAGAATGGTCAGAGGTGGTCACCCTGGAGGGTGTCTAAGGCATTCTTCTGTCATTGCTGGATCATGACCTTTAGAGGTTTTAAGCATTGAAAAGATTATTGTTCCTCCTCCCTCATAGGTAATTTGAAATGAAAACAGTATGAAACTTGAAAACAATAAGAAATTCTTGAAGTTATTTCTCTGTGTTGGCTACTTCCCTGCTTTTATTGAAATAAATTATTTCGAGAACATTAAAAAAAAAAGTATTCCAGCTTTAATGGTTCTCTGAACTTTGCTGGTTCTCTGAGAAACCTGCCAGTTGGTTAATAGAACACTGAGAGCTAGGCACTCTAGGGGGAAGGTGAAGGTAATTCAGACCCTCTTGGAAGCTGGTGCTAGTACTAAGTTAAGTGGGAACAGTGATGTCTGATGTCTGTGTATTAGGAAATGCCTAATGTTTAGCGAAAGTAAAGTATAAATATAAACTTATTTATAAAGTAAGTATTAAGATTAGCATACAGATTTCATGATTTAAATGTTAAGTCTTTAGGGCAGAGTTTCTCAAGCCATCTTTGCTGAAAGACTAATGTTTTAATTTTGAAGCAATCACAGACCAATGACTTTGTGAAATATGAACCCCTATTTGCTTCCCTAGTTTTTTTTTTTTTTTTTTTTTTTTAACTTTCTGCTTCTTCCTTTGTCTCTCTCTAGGTTGGATTGTTTTATCTTTCAATAATAAAACTTCATTCTGTATTCTTTTGTTTGTTTCTTCTGCTTATATGCTATACAGTTATACAGCGTTGTGGGGTGTTTGTTGTAGGTGTGAGTGAGTGTGTGTATTCGTAACATAATGAATGTTTAATGGAAATATACTGTTAGTCACTGAATAGATTCTGCAGTTTCTCTATAACCCTTTCTATGCCTCTTGGGTTACTATGGATAAACAAGATTTGGCCCTATAAGTGATACCACCAAAGTCAAAATATGAGAGTTCCTTCGTTCTTTTCGGTACTGGGCTCTGTTATGGTTTGAATGTGTCTCCTCCAAAAATCGAATGTTGTCAATGGGATAATATTAAGAGGTGGGGGCCCCATAAGAGGTGATTAGGTCAGAGGGCTCCTTCCTCCTTAATGGGATTAAGGCCATTATAAAAAGGCTTCTTGTAGTGTTCTTCCAGCTTGCTCTCCAGCTCCAGCTTGTTCTTCTGCCCTGTGAGGACACAGTCTTTCCCTCTTGCCCTCTGCCTTCTGCCCTGTGAGGATGCAGCGAGAAGGCTCATACCAGATGCCAAATACTGGTGCCCTGGTCTTGGACTTCCCAGCCTCCAGAACTGTGAGAAAGTTCTCTTCCTTATGAATTACACGGTTCCAGGTATTTTGTTATAGCAGCACAAAGCAGACTAAGACAAGTTCTCTAGTTGAGTTGTCCACCCTCTACCCCGAAAGGGAAGGAAGATTAAGAAGAAGAATTAATATATAGGCTTCTTTAGGCACATTGTCTATATAATGAGGTGTGTAGTGGGATAAATCTCTTTGAATCAGGTAGCACTTCTTGCTTTTGTTCTTCATTCCCTGCAGCATCTTTCACATGTTAGACATTTAATGCTTGTTTGTAGCATGAAGTCCTTTTCTTCAAATGAGCCTCTTCCATGGTATTCATTGACAGCACTTCCATTCCTAGTATCAAAATAAAGTAAGGGAAAAACTGTAGTTCTTCCTCAACACATTATTATTAGAAACATCTATGATTTTTGTTTTGATAAACCAAATTTTTAAAACTTATTTTTTGAGTCAGTATTGTTTTGCCATAGGACAAAAAAGTTTATCTCTATTAAGCAGGTAGCAGATCATCAATCTCTGGACATTTTCCCCTCCAGAAAGCTGTTGCTGTTTTTGATTTCTTTTCTTCTTTTAGCTTGCCTACTGGCTGTTAGAATAGAGGTGACAGACAGTCTTGATACACTGTTGGGCAGAGAATCTGCTGGTTTTTATTTGGCATAACAAATGATTGAAAACAGTGTTATTTTGTTATAGTTCTAATAAGGCCAATGTGGTGATTCTTATGGTGCATAAATTTTAGGCTCTAGAAACAAGTGCCTTAGTAAACTGGCCACTGTAAATGTCCCTGGACTATATAAGAAGAAATTTCTTGGCATTAATGTGCATGAGATAGATAACACTTATTGCAACTTTTGGAAAAGTCCATGAAGCTCCTATTTTCAGGGATGATCTATCTTGGTGCCATTTTCCTTCCTGTTGGTCTGTTTTCTCTCCACCTCTCTCATTGCTAGAGTCAGTGAATCAATTAATTTCTCAGTGACAACCATGATAAGATATGCCTACATATAATAATTCACACCCAAGTTTGTTTTTTAAATTAAAATGGCATATTTCCCATTATGTCTTTGGGTGATCACGATTAGAAGAATTCTTCCACCTGCATGCATTTTCATATGTACTGATTTTTGTCATGGTAAGCAGCAAAACAGAGGAATGTTTTCTTTCTTGCTGTGATATCTAATTTTGGAAGGTACACTAATTTTAAAATGTTTGATGTAGGAAATGGTTGCATATTCCAAAAACACTTAGCACGAGCTTGCTAAATAATGCCCTCTCCTGCGGTTTGGATCAGCATTGTTTTGTTTTCTTTGCATCTTTTGATCTATTTGAATTGTCTTCTACTTGCTGACATATTCATAAAGTAGGATTTTGCAAATCAAAGAGTAGGTAAATTTCTATTAAAGCTCTGTATTTCTACTCCTCACTCAAATCTTCTGAGATGGAACTTTTTTTTTTTTTTTTTTAAGGAATCTGCGAAAATCTGGCTTGCAGTGAGTCTTACTTTCTCTTTACTATTTTCTGTTAAGGGTTTCTTAGGTTGGCACTATTTTCAATGTATTTACTAATATGTGTTTTAGTAACTATTGAACCATTTAATTTTATTTATTGAGCCATTATTGAGTCTTTTTAGACCTAATACTTATTTCTCATCTCCCCTCTTTCATAATAAGAGGGGAAGAAGAGGTATTTTATTGCCCAAGAATATGCTGTCAATATCCTGGAGCCCACCTATCTAGTTTCCAGTGTGTCTACTAGCACCAGCTTAGCTAACCAGACTTATAATGAGTTTGTAATTACATGATTAGGTATGGCATACTGAGTTATTCCTTCTTGTCCCTGCCTACCCTAAGCCCCATTACCTCTGTTTTGTGACAGAAATTTCAGATTTCTTTGGTTTTTCTGATTCGTTTACTGAAGAAAGAGATTTTTTTCTAGGTTTCAAGAATTATGAAGAGTCTGAGATTCTACCCTACTTGCAGGTTTACAAATTAGCCTGCCACACTTTCTTATGTTGCTGGACAACTCATGGCACAGCAGTTTGCATTGGTTCCCCTGCCCCTCAAGTCCCACAGGGGCCACGTGGTGACAGGCCTGGGTTGGTGCTGTCCACAGAGTAGGTTTATGTCCTAGGTGTAAAGGCTCAAGCTTAGGAGACCTCTATTGTTATTAAAAGGCTGCTAGCAAACCTGGACAACCTTCACTCCTGAGGGAGAAGTTATCTTGATTCTGGTCAGGAAACAAATCTGTCCTCTGCCCCCGATGGAGACACTGTTTGTATCACCTAAGGCTGTATGCTATCCAGACATCCATGAAATAGTGTGGAAAAGTTGCTGACACAAGATGTACAGAAACATGAGAGGCCCATGGATGATGGCTTCCCAAAGCTAGGTAGTAGCAAAAATTCAGAACTCTTTTTGTTGGCTTGTCCCAAATCAGAAAAGTTACTTTAGTTTAAATGATCGACGTGAATTCCAGAGAGACACCGATTCCTCCATGTGAAAACCACTGCTTTTGTTTGATAAGATCCTAAATTAGTGGGTAGTTGACTTTTCTGGGGCCAAGTCAAGTATTCCAAAGTGTGCTTCCTGAGCAGTCTGTGCTAACCTCTGTTAGAGCACTCAGCATACTGCTGTCATATATGTTTTTCCCACTATACTGTATACCTTTATGAAGGTAAGGAATATATATTATTCATTTTTGGGTTATCTCTCAGGTTTGCCTGTCATTATAATATATTCTTAGTAGCTTTCATGGAGTGTAATGAGTGAATAAATAAATGATTAGAAGCTTTTATCTATGCTTATTCAGATTTCTTACCCCAATTTGAGACTGTACCATCTGGTAGAAAAAGTACCAGGAATATAAAGGATTAGTAAATATTTGTTTTCTGAAGTGGTTAATCTGAGATAGAGTCCTATGTTAGTTTTGAAAAGCTGGGTCAGATGCAGAGTAAGTGTTTTTTGTGAAAGCATTCCTAAACCTAAGTTAATCCATTTGTCGTCTTTTTTTTTTTTTCCAGGTTGCTTTGATCTCCAGGACCTGTTTTTTTCTTTTTTGGTATGATCCTCTTAGGTTATCTTAAATTTTAGGTTTTAGGTTTTGTGTGTGTGTGTGTGTGTGTGTGTGTGTGTGTGTGTGTGTGTGAGTGAGAGAGAGAGAGAGAGAGAGAGGTTTTGGCTACTCACCTTTTTTTGAAAAAATTTAGATTTAGTGGTATATGTGCAGGTTTGTTATATAGGTAAATTGCATGTCATGGGGGTTTGTGTACAGATTATTTCATCACCAGGTGATAAGCATAGTATCCAATAGGTAGTTACTGACCCTCACCCACCTTCCTGTTTCTACCCTCAAGTAGGCCCCTGTGTCTTTTGTTTCCTTCATGTCCATATGTACTCAATGTTTAACTTGCACTTACAAGTGAGAACATGTAGTATTTGGTTTTCTGTTCCTATGTTAGTTTGATTAGGATAATGGCCTGTAGCTCCATCCATGTTGCTACAGGAACATGATTTCATTCTTTTTTTTATGGCTGCATAGTATTCCATTGTGTATACCACATTTTCTTTAGTCTACTGTTGATAAGCATTTAGATTGATTCCATGTCTTTGCTATTGTGAATACTGCTACAGTGAACATATGTATGCATGTGTCTTGAGGCTAGTATCTCTATATTCCCTTGGGTATATACCCAATAATGGGATTGCTGGGTTGAATGGTAATTCTGCATTGAATTCTTTGAGAAATCACCAATCTGGTTTCCACAGTGGCTGAACTAATCTACATTCCCACCAGCAGTATGTAAGTGTTCCCTTTTCACCACAACATTGCCAGTGTCTGTTATTTTTTTGACATTTTAATAATCTCCACTTTGACTGTGTGAGATGCTATCTTATGGTGGTTTTGATTTGCATTTTCTAGTGATTAGGGATGTTGAACATTTTTTCATGTGGTTTTTGGCCACATGTATGTCTTACTTTGGAAAGTGTCTGTTCATGTCCTTTGCCTTCCTTGTAATGGAATTGTTTTTTGCTTGTTGATTTAAGTTCCTTATAAATTCTGAATATTAAACATTTATTGGATGTGTGGCTTGTTAATATTTTGTTTATCTTCCAGAGTTTTCATAGTTTCAGGTTTTACATTTAAGTCATTAATCTGTCTTGAGTTGATTTCTCTTTATGGTGTAAGGAAGGGGGTCCAGTTTTAGTCTTATGCATATGGCTAGCCAGTTATCCCATCAACATTTATTGAATAGAAAATCCTTTCCCCATTGCTTGTTTTTGTCAGCTTTGTTGAAGATCAGATGGTTGTTGGTATGTGGCCTTACTTTTGGGCTCTCTCTTCTGTTCCAAGAACCTATGCATTTGTTTTGGTAGTAGTACCATGCTGTTTTGGTTACTGTAGCCTTATAGTATAGTTTGATGTTGGGTGATGTGATGCCTCCTACTTTATTCTTTTTTTTTAGGATCGCCTTGTCTATTTGGGCTATTTTTTGGTTCCATATGAATTTTAAAGTAGTTTTTTCTAATTCTGTGGTTGCTTGGATATTGTTGGTGTATAATCAGAACTAAAAGCAAAAATGACTTTATTATCTCAGTTATTCTGAAAAGGCTTTCCATAAAATTCAACATCTCTTCATGTTAAAAACCCTCAAACTAGGGATTGAAGGTACATACTTCAAAATAATAAGAGCAATCTATGAAAATCCTACAGCTGACATTATACTGAATGGGCAAAACTGAGAAAAATGATTCATAAGCTTTTTCAAATTCAGACCTACGACTCATTTATACTTACATTCGCATTAATATTGTTCATATGGATGGCTTGATATAGTTTTCTAGGAATCCCTCATTGTAAGTTGAGAGAAAGGGTAGTCTCGTCACAGTTAGGAAGCATTTCTTCAGTGGTGTCCGTATATTGAGTTGAACACATTGTATGAAATGTAAAGCCTTAGCAGATGCCTAAAAATGATTATTTAATGAGGCATTTATGTCCCTGGTTTCTCAGGTTGAAAGATTCTGCTGGACTACTTAGAACACCAACTTTATTCATAGTCTGTTGAGATCTCTGTTAACAAAAACAAAAACAATCCACAGCCACTTCAGGGACTCACTTGTTCTTTCAGTGAAAAGTCCATAGTGTTCAGACCCAAAAGTCTACTGATGAAAAAATTAAAAATACTATTTATTAAACCTTTATGCAGAGTGGATTAGCCTGAGCATTTGGGAGTGTTGATTGACCTTAAATACCCTCTGCCATGTTTCTTCTCCCCCAATAGTTAACCAAATGTTCTTTTACTCACTTATTATGGATGTGTTACTGTTTCATATTTGAAAAAGTTAGACTTTTGTCAGCCTTCAATAAACTTATAGTGATAGAAGATGTTCATATGGAAATGTCAAATGAAATGATATAGCAGTGTAAGAAAGAAAATGTAAACTATTTACCTGCATTAATAAAATATTTTAAATTTGGCCTAGAACTTTGAACTTTGGGGCTAGAATCTTGGAAGATCTTTCTGGAGTAGTGGAGAATTGATAAGTATCTGAAGTTGTATCAGATGTGATGGGTGAAGAAAGAGGGAAAGAGGGTATAAGAGCACAGAGTGTGTTGTGGCCAAGTTTGGAAGGGTAGAAGAGCTCTGTAGGATATAGTGAGGGCTAATGAAACAAGTCAAGGAAAGTTTCCCCTCCCCTCCCCTCCCCTCTCCTCCCTTCCTGATAAACGGTCTTACGCTGTCACCCAAGCTAAAGTGCAGTGGCATGATCATGGCTCACTGCAGCCTCGACCTCCTCAGGCTCATGTGATCCTCCCACCTCAGCCTCCCAAGTAGCTGGGACTATAGGTGCATACCACCATCCTCAGCTAATTTTTGTATTTTTTTGGTAGGGATGGGGTTTTGCCATGTTGCCCAGGCTGGTCTTGAACTCCTGGGCTCAGGCAGTTTGCCTTGGCCTCCCAAAATGTTAAGATTACAGGCATGAGCCACAGCATCTGGCTGGAAAATTTCTATTTTATGTTTTAAAATTATCCAGCCTTACTACTGTGACCACTTAGTGCTATTTAAATATAAATCTGATCATGACCTTAAGTAAATGAAAGTTGATGCAGAACCATTTTAAAGCATGACTTCTAAAAGTGAGTCTTCTTAACAATTCTCTGAAGTCTTAAATATTAAACATTTTAACTAGCCTTAATGGTTTAAATTTTTATGGGCAAGAAGAAAGTAAATTATTGAGATGTTGAAGTCTTCTAGACCCTGAGGACCTGATACAACATAGGGTTAGATATATTGAAAATTAGTGCATCATGTTACTCCATGCCTTTCTCTTTTAGTATGTCTTTTTTTTCTTTTGATAATAGTTTTTTTTTTGAGATGTAATTTCTGTCATACAATTTAGTCATTTAAAGTTTGTAATTTAATAGTTTGTAGTATGTTCACAAAGTTGTTCAGCTATTACCATGATCAGTTTTAGAATGTTCTTATGACTTCCAAAAAGAAGCTCTATACCCTCTAAGCTATTACCTCCATAACCTTCCATTCCCTTTAGACCTAAAGAACCACTAATCTATTTTCTGTCTCTATAGATTTACTTATTCTTGACAGAAGTAAATAATGAGGGCTAATGAAACAAGTGAAGGAAATTCATTCTTTTCTTTGATTCCCTTTAGATATAAGTAACCACAATCCATTTTTCTATCTCTATAACTTATTCTGGACATTTTATATGGAACGATTTCAAAAGGAATCACAATAAGTATCTTTTATGACTGGATTCTTTCACTTAGCATTTTTTTAAAACTTCACATTGTTGCATATATCAGTGTTTTTCCTTTTTATGACTGAATACTATTCCTTTGTATGGATATATTGCTTTTGTTTATCCATTCATAATTTAATTGACATTTGTTTTGTTTCAATCTTTGTGGCAATAATGAATAATGCTGCTACAAAATTGATGTACAAATTCCTCGGTGGACATAAATATTCATTTCTTATGGGTATATACACCCAAGGCATGCAGTTCCTGGGTCAAATGATAACACTTGAACTATATGCCTGTATTTTGGAAGAACTGTCAGACTGTTTTCAAAAGTGGCTGCACCATTTTACATTTCCTACTAGCAGTGTATGAGTGTTCCAATTCTTCCACATCCTCACTGTCACTCATTATCTGTCTCACTAGGTAGGAAATAGTATCATTATGGTTTTGATTTGCCTTTCCCTGATGATCAGTAAGGTTCTTATTCTCATGTTTGTGGGTTGGTTGGATATAGAAAGCATCAGCATTAAAGATAATAACCTGTTGCTTGGTTTGCTAGAGAAATGTTTTGGGGGAAGATAATGCAAGGGGCTGTGAGGACAAGACTTGAATCTTGAAGAAAAGAATTTAGCTAAGAATTGTAGTTATAAGGGCTTTTCAGCAGGGGGATAGTGTAAACAAAGAAAGGTTTGCAGATGGAAATGTATATGTCACATTATAAAAAGGGACTGGGTGGAATTGTGAACATATATGTAAGGGGTCTGAACATATAGGTAAGGGAATAGATGAATTTGAATGTGGGTTGTGTTAGATTAAGAGGCCCAGTGTATGAATTTGAGCTTGACAGTATAAACAGGGATCACTTAAAAAATTGTTTTTTGTTTAGTTTGATTATATATACAGTCATTTGAGGTAGATTAGTCTGGTCAATATGTAAATTAGGGACAGCAGATAGATGTCCCACCATTTGCTTAAACTAATTAGTTGGTAGTGATACCCTAGAACTTCTATATTATTAAAAAGAAGGATACATTCAGTTTGGTTCAATTGGCCAGCATGCAGTGATTGATTGATGAGGTCTGCTTTTAGCATGGGATGGAAGAGACATGATCCTTGCTTATTTTGCATTTCTGTAGGGTGAGCTGAGGTGATAGCAGTGAATGTAAGAAATATGGAGAGAAGAGTTAATGCCTTAGTATTTTCAGGCTACAGATTGTGGGAGCAAAATGTGGCTTTTCCCTCGACAGTCCCTTTAATTTCTGTGAAACTTGTTTACTTGCCTGCATACTGCTAATTTCTCTGGCCTAATAATCCCCATTCTTTTATGCCTCCTATTACTTCCTAGTCTATCCTTTGGATTGTAAAATTAGTGCTTTAGCTGATCTTCTTTCTCAAATCCATCCTCCACCATAGCTACTGGAATAGTCTTATTTAAATAAACATTTGCCCTTCCTCTTGCTGGATACACTATGACCCTAAGGTTACTGATTCATGAAATTTGTTCTTGTTAGTACCATGTTTATCAACCTTTTTATAGAGCCTCATCTTTCTGAGTTCAGTATGTCGGATAGAGACAGACACACACATATACAGTAAGACAGAAAAAAAAATTTGTGTAGGGGCTTTTGATATGGCAAAATAAGCTAATAGATTGATGTGCCTGTAGAATAATTATAAACTTTGGACACAATATAAAATCTAACTACCCTAGACTGTGAGCAAAACTAAGCAGATTTTAGAAGGGACTTGAAACTTACTGGAAAAAACCGGCACAGGGTGGATTTAGCAGCCTATCCAAAGGATGGACCACAGTCACAGGGTGGAAAGCTCCTAGGAAAGTATGCAGTCTTTCTGGTCTGGGGAACCCAGAGATATAAGGCTAGGGCAATCATGTCTATCAGAGAATGAGGGGAGACTTCTGAACGAGAGAGAGCGCCAGAGGAGGATAGCTTCAAATTATTATAGGGGACTTTAACTCTCCTTTGTCAGCAAATAATAGAACAAGTAGATAAAAAAATCAATAGACATAGAGACATTGAAGATCTGGACAACACTATCAACCGTCCTGGCCAAAATGTTATTGTAGAACACTCTGTCCAACAACTGCAGAATATTCATTTGTTAATTCACATGGTATATTCATAAGGCACCATTACTGGGTCATGGAGAATCGCTGGAACCTGGGAGGTGGAGCTTGCAGTGAGCTGAGATCACGACACTACACTCTAGCCTGGGCAACAGAGCGAGACTCTGCCTCCAAAAAAACAAACAAACAAAAAACAAACAAACAAACGGGTGAAGGAGGTTGAGGAGAGAGAGAGAGAATGTACTGATTACAACCTAATTAAAAAAGAAATCAGACATCTAGGGAGACCCCAAATATTGGGAAATTAAAGTCTGAAGGTAGTGTTCTTGCTAATTACCTGTTTTTGGTCAGCTCTTTCACTCATTCTTCTTTAATTTTTTTAGAAATGGAGTCTTGTGCTGTCACTTGGGCTGGAGTACAGTGGCATAATCATAGCTCACTGCAGTCTTGAACTCCTGCGCTCAAGTGATCCTCCTGCCTCAGCTTCCAAGGCAGCTGGTACTAAAGATGCACACTATCGTGCCTGCCTAATGTTTTTTAAAATGTTTTAATTTGTTTTTAAATTTAAAAACTTAATTTTTAAAAATCTTCCTGCCTTAGCCTCCCAAAGTGCCATGATTCCAGGCATGAGCCACCATGCCTGGCCTAAACTCATTTTTAAATACTGGGGCAGTAGAATACAGAGTGGGTTGGATATGAATTACTGACAGCCATGTCTAGATATTTTTGAAGGCTGGAGTGGCGATGGAAATAAAAATTCATCATTATGCTGCATTTGTGAAATAGGGAGTTGGTACGGGTTACTATGATTCTCCCAAACAGGTGTTTACCCTGTTATTGATGGGAATGTTTTTCAAGGAATAGGATAATCCTAACATTTTTTTCACTATTCAAGGTTATTAGCTTACTGACAAGATGGTGTGTTTTATCAGGTCTAAATTTAAAGTTCTTTTGATACTTAAAGGTCAAAGAACTGATCCTTTTTTGTTATACTTGAAAAAAATCATATAACTTTCCTATTAAACACTTCCTTTAATTGCTTGGCTTTCTCTTCTGACACTTCTTAGAGGTGTTACTGCTGTGAGTTTTTCTGTAAATGTCAATAAATATAGCATCTGTAAGACATAAGTTGGTTGAATCACATTTAATGTGTAAAATTTGTTAATGAAGTTGAGTAATTTGTCATGAAAGAAGTCATATTAAAATTAGGTATTTAATGATTAAAGAGTACGGAGTTTTAACTAGGTGTTTTTTATTTTTATTTAAGCAGAATTTTTTGCAAATTATTAAAATGGCCACTAACACGCTTGTTGCAAAGCTTTTCGTTTTGTCGTTTAAGAAACGTAGGTAAAACAAGTGTTTAAGAACTGTATTTTACTGAAATTTTATATGTAATTTTTTGACACTTCTAGTATGATGAGCAATCCTATAAATACTCTGTAAAAATGATTTTTGTCTTGGGCTTGTAATTTCCTTTTCTAAGGAAGAAGAAATGATTAGAATCAAGTATGATCAAAGCTAAAATTAAATTGCGAAATCTGTATAAAGTACAGCTGTTGCTTTGAATGTTGTGGTTGTCCTTTGAGCTGGAGCTGCAAGGAAAAAAATGAATGTTGTAGTTGATGGAAATGAGGAGCCATATTCAGATTCTGTTCTGGAAGATTTCATTTGAGAAACTGGTTGTTGGAGAGTGCTATTGTTTTCTTCTTTGGGAAACAATCAGGAAAGGTAACCTCAAAGATTTTTAATTTTAGTTTATTTAGCAGTGAGTGATGGCTATAGTACTCACTACCAGCTTGTTTAGTACTAAATAGGCAGGTGTGATTTAGACTGAAAGACCGTTACATAGTTGACTTAAACTGAAGATTCACTTGCCAAATATAATAACAGAAGGATAATGGGAGATGTGAATCTTAAGTTTTCTACTAACTAGTTATTAGGTTATTGAACTACTCATGCAATTATGCTGTAAATCATTTTCCTATTGTACAGAGATTTCCCCTAACTCATTCTCTTTCAGTCTCACCCTCTTCCTCTTGTCACAGACCCCCTTTGGCAGTCTGATAATGTCTATAGGCCCCTTCTCAGAGTAATGTTTCAAATGTGTAATAGATACATTGGCTTAGTTGGTACCACATTTATGGACTTCTCCCACCCAACTTTCATAATATATTAACTGTGGATTATGAGCTTTCCTTATGGAAGGAATTGAATTAGATGGACTTTTCTTACGTAAATGAATTTCCTATATGTTTCATACGTATATTACATATATCGATATTTTTCCTTTTTTTTTTGAGACAGGGTCTCACTGTTGCCTAAGCTAGAGTGCAGTGGACAGTCATAGCTCACTGAAGCCTCAACCTCCTGGCCTCAAGTGGTCCTTCCACTTCAGCCTCCTGAGTAGCTAGAAGTGTAATACATGTGCATCACCACACCTGGTTAATTTTTTTTTTTTTTTTTTTTTTGAGATGGGCTTTCATTATGCTGCCCATGCTAGTCTCTCCTGCCTTGGCCTCCCAAAATGCTGGGGTTACAGCATGAGCCTCAACTCCAGGCCTCTAATTATGTTTGAAATTTCCATGAAAGAGAGGACTTCTTATTTTGTTGCTTTTTATTCCTAGTATCTCTAGCATTGTATTTTGATCAAACAGGTGATCAGAAGTGTTTAATATATTCACTGCCTGGTATAAATGTCTGAACATTTATAAGTAAATATGTAAGTAGATCTATCACAGGCCATGTACTTTAACATAAAAAATTAAGGGTTTTCGATAGACTAGGTATAGGTGTCTAAAGAATCACAAGTTATAAAACAAGTAATTTTTACGTTATTTACAAGATTTCGTTATAATGAAATGAAACTTTCCATGAGTTTGGAATCAAAGACTAAGTAGAAGAGTCCATCTAATTCAATTCCTTCCATTAACAAAACCTCATAATCTGCAGTTAATATATTATGAAAGTCGAGTGGAATGGGTCCATAAATGTGGTACCAACAAATCCAATGTATATTTTATGCATTTGAAACATTACTCTGAGAAGAAGCCTATAGACATTATCAGACTGCCAAAGGGGGTCTATGACAAGAGAAAGAGGGTGAGAGTGAAAGAGAGTCAGGGGAAACCTGTGTACAAAAGGGAAATTGATTTACAGCATAATTGTGTGAGTAGTTCAATAACCTAATAACTAGTTAGTAGACTTAAGATTCACGTCTCCCATTATCTTTCTGTGATTACATTTGGCAAGTCAATCTTTGGTTTAAGTCAGCTATGTAACTGTCTTTCAGTCTAAATCACACCTGCTTATTTAGTATTAAATAAGCTGGTAGTAGGTGATACTGGGGCCACTGGAAGCCTTTAAAGAGATTAAGAAACCAGTGAAAATACAGTTTTGAGCCAAGATGTGAATTAGCAATATTTTATTCCAAAGCTAGAGTTCCCTCCACCATATCAGCCAGGTCTTAATATATGGTTAAGTTTCTAATAAGTGTTACTGATTTTTGGTTCTAGAGCTCTCACTCCTTGGGGTGGGTGGAGAAGGAAGATGTCTCAGAATTATATGGATTGTGAAGAATGGGGTATGTGCTAAGAACAAGGTAGTGATGTGGTGAAGTGATTTCTTGAGAATGGTCATGGTAGTTTGACCATAGATACTGGCTTTTCTGTGGAGGTGTTAGAGCATTTGTGAGGGGCCTTCCAAGTTTAATCTGAGGTTAAGCCTACCAGGTTCCTCTTGCTTCTGTGCATGCTTAACACGAGATAGACAAAACAAGTAGTGTCCTAGTATGTCTGTCAATAGTGTTTTGGGTTGCTGCTTTTATTTGTTGATGTTCTTTTCACTTTCTTTCCTGTGGGATGAATTGGGTCGAGGTGGCTCACCAAGTAATTGAGGTAGAGCCTTGATTAAATTCACAACTGTCACCTAATAGCAAGAACATACAATAGTGTTTTATCTGATAACCAGTGATGCATGTTTTGCATCACTATTACGGATCCATCTTTGTGTACTTATGTCTGTCTGTTCTGAGTAGGTAGCTGATGAATGTCGTGAATCAGTTGGAACAATTTTGTTGTTCTAGTCTAACAGCCAGATTGGATTACCACATGCCATGTGGTAGTCATTTATTGTGGAATAATCACAGTGGAGAAAACTTGGGGTATTTATTTGAGATGGTTTGTATTTGTCATATTCATGTTACCATATACCTTTAAAGTTGGATTTTTCCAATACTAAACCATGAACGTAGCCTGACATTTTTTGCCATTGTGAACAATAACACCTTAGATTTTAACACCTTAGGAGATAAAAGAATATAAAGTGATTAGATTTTATATTCCTAGGAGATTTGATGCTAGATTTTGAGCCATTACTAGACAGTGAATGCCATTTGAGCTTCATTTTTCTCCCTTGGAGTCTGGCGTGTAATATGTGCTAAATAATGTTTGCTGAATTGAATTCTGCTAGCCAAGCTATAATGTTGGAAAATGTACCACTCTTTATCATAAATTGCAAATGTGCTTTTTATCTGTTACTAGTGAGTCTAGGAGTCTTTATTTCAGAAGGGAGAACTCTATAATACATAAAATTCGTACAAACCAAATGTGTGTTTAATTGTTTTCTACAGAAGAACTAACAGCAAGACTTTGAGTGCTCATTAAAAATTTATGTCTTAGTCCTAAGGCACAAACTTTACATTATTACTTGAATGCTTACCCTTGGTTGGATAAAAACTACTTAAATATAACCACTGTTTTGTGATTTCACATTTGCTTATTTTTAGATTAAAATAAATAACAGTCCTTTTACAATATAGGTTGTTTATAAACATATAGACAAATCTACAAAATGAAGTCATCCATTCCAGTGTAGATAAATGTTTACCAAAGGAAGCAATAGCATGATACATATTATGTGCATATGTTGCTTACAAGGGTTTATGAAACAAAAAATTTTGTTAAGCATTAAAGGTACTCCAAAATGGCCAGCCATTCTCCCTCTGTCTGTCATGTTTTCATGGCTTACATATTTTATATATCATGAATAGAAAAGATTCTCTATTCACGAATTCTTGGTTCAGAACAAAGTAGGAAACTAAAGTAAGCATTTATGGCATATAGTTCCTGTGGTGTATTTTCATTTGAGAATTGAAAAGCATCAAAAATTGGAAGTATTGGACGCAATGGTAAATAAGTAAAATGAATCTAGAAATTTTTAATGAAGTTCTATATTACGTGAGTGAGTTTCATTTTTAATTTGATGTTACTCTGAGCTATGTGGTACTTGATTTAGTAGTATCAAGAGGCTTAATAAATTTAAAATTTGTTAGGCTTCTTCAGATGCCTTAGGAATGTGAAGTGCTGAATACAGGGTCAAGTGTGTATGTATGAACTAACATATATTACATTTATTATTGGCTGTCTTTTCCCTTTAAAAAAGTGAATCCAAGATATTAATTTCCTGATTTATCTTTTGCATTTGGTGTTGACGTCATCTCATTCATTAAAGAATTTGTTTCTAACCGTTAGTTTTGAAACTGATTTATGTTGCAGCAAAGTAATAGGCTTTCTATAATGGCCCGTTTTCTGTTCAGATTTGATACTGCTGTGCTGTCTGAAGTGGATTGTTCAGCTGAATGATTCGTTTAACTGAATCATTTACTGTTTCTAGTATACAGTATGGACTCCAAAGGCCTAGCCTTTAATATGAGCTTTGCTTGCTTTCCCTCTGGTTGTCTAAGTAGCATGAATTATTTCTTCATAAGTATCCTCATAGTATTTATTCATTAATATGTTTGAGGGCAGCACTTAATTTTTGAGATTTATTTTGGGAGTATCAAGTTTAGAACCTTCTGCCATAATCCAGTTTTCAAGTGGAATGTGTTTAATCCACTGGGGTGTAGGAAGAAATATTAGAACTTGTTTTTATTTAATCCTTCATATTTTTCTGTGTACACTTGATTTTATATGTACTGATGTTTATTATAAATGAAAGTATACATTGCTTGCATATTTAAAATGTTTCTACAAAAAGATGCAAATGATTAAAAGCACTTGGAAATGAAATAGATGGGTAAGGGTCAAAATTAGAGTATAGCATTAGGTATATGAGAGGAAGAATGGTTATTCAAGACACAGTGCACATTTAGAATCTATAGGTGATAGAAGGAACAAAGAAGATTCTGTTTTCTTGTTAATAACTTTAGTTAGCCTGAGAAATCTATGAGAACAGAGAGCAAACATTATTCACTATTCTATCCCTTGTACTTACCTGGATGGGCAACCAGAAGCATAACAGTTAAAAACTAGAAAGGCAGAGCATCAGAAAAGGCTGGATTTTCCCACCGATACATTTACATCTGTTTAATTTGAATATGCTAACTCTAGTGAGCTCTCTTATATTTCCTGCCTTCACTATTCGAGGAAACCTGATTTTGTTGCCTGAATGTCATGGCCACCGACCCTGACACAACAGATGCTGTCAATGGGGAATAAATTTGGGATCGGAATGAATGTAGGCTGTGTAGCAATTATGGTGCAAACTACTGTGGTTTTGTAAGACCTGTTCTTGGGAGGGGGTGTTGCTTTCCCTGGGGACTTAGAAAAACCTAGAGGCGTCCATGAGAGCAGCAAAGAGAGAACATGTTCTTAATCAACACTACATCAATGCATTCTAATAACATAAGCAAAACCACAAATCCTTCCTGCAAATAAAAGCATTTGCCCTGGAAGAAATCCTTGAAGTTACTTTTTATAGCTGCATGATTTTTTTCTCTAACTTATGAGAGTCATGAATTTTTTTGTGTACTCAAACTTTTAAAATATCTTTTTGGTTATGAGGTAGCTTGGGGTTGGCAAACTCTGGCCCCTGAGACAAATCTGGCCTATTGCCTGTGTTGTAAATAAAGTTTTGTTGGAACACATACATACTCATTTGTTTAGGGTTGCTTTCAGGCTGCAACCACAGGATTGAGTAGTTGTGTTAGACCATGTGGGCCATAAAACCTAAAATATTGAACTATCTAGCGCTTTATAGAAAAAAAATTGCGTACCTCTGAGGCTTTTGAGCTTGCAGATATTTTATGGATGGTTCTCTTTTCCCAGTTAGATGCTTTTCAGATGATTACATGGAGAAGCTTGGTTTTATAAGACAATAGAGTGAAATGGTTCACATCATTGGCTCTGGATTGTAAAACTTAGAGTTCAAATCTTGCCTCAGCCATTTGTAAACTATGTAACTTGGGAAATACTGCTTCTTACTTTAGTTTTCCTCTTTTGGAAAATAGGGCTAATAATAGTAATAGCTCAAAAAGTTGTTCTGAGAGTTAAAGTGTTTACTGTATAACAGGTGCTCAACAATTAAATATTAGCTGTTTTCACTTGAGCCTTCCCCCTCCCCTCTCTTTCTTTCTTTTGAAAAGGTAAAAGGAACTATTCCAAAGTCGTGTTTCATGTCAGAAGCTGAATCTTTCCTTATGCTCAGCTTCTGACTATACTGATTTTGTTAGTGCTGCTATGGTTGTCTTGTTAAAAGATGTTTGTTCAAACCATAGGAATGTTTGCAGTAAACTTTATCGAATGTAATTTGTGTTGGTTAATTTGTATTTATTTTTCATACATTGATTTAGTGAAATTCAACTTGAGATTGTCATTAGATTGTTTATGGTGTCCTGTATGATTCTTATATGGAAAATAATTTACCAGTGCTGTGAGACCACACACATTTGGATGTCAAACTCGCTGAGATCAAATGGCATTCTTGGCTTTAATCAGGCTGCAGACATAACAGAGTTTAAATTTATAGTTGACTAGAGAATAAGGCCACTGAGTACATCAGAACTAAATTTAAATTGACCCTCTATTTTCACTCAAGTTAATTTACTCACTTCATTGAGCTATTTATTTAGCTTTTAGGTTGCCACATGTATTTGGATTTGTCTGTTAAGATACTGTGGACTTTACCTGATCTTTGGTTTGTATAGTACTAAACTACTAACTTTGTTCCTGTAACATCTTTGTGGGTCAGCTGTTAAAGCTGAACGTATGCTAGAGCTGTGTATAATTTTCTGCAGATGTTAGGTTGGCTTCTTTCAGAAGTCCTCTTCATTGCACCCTGACGAATGCAAATAAGGTAGCATTCTCATGTTTCAGAATATCTGTCTGTGTTCATTAATGGTTTGTGATACCCGTTAGGCTCTTGGCTAGTCCTGTGGTAAATAAAGTACAGTTGTGTACGTTTTAGTAAGTCACAGTTAACATCTATCTAGTCGTATGTTGTTTTCACATCCTTTTGGTCTTAATTGAAGGCTAGTAAATTATAAAGTTATTTGGGTAGAATTATCTCTTTCATAATTCCTCAGACATTGTGACACATAATCCCTCCTGACCTAGGAAAGATCTGAAAAACGAATACAGTAAACCCAGAACAGATGATTATAGTTTGAATCTGTGTTGAACTTTTCAGTTTAATAGGTTCTCCTGCGGAGTGGACAGAGGGGAAAACTGCTGAGGCAAGTGCTGTGTTGGGAAGCTGGATGACCTGGAGCCTTTGGTCTGGGGCTTCATTGGGTATCACAGGCACAATTTTAGCAACCGATTCACAGCAGAAGTCTCCCTTCTCTCCCCACAAATAATTCCTCAGACCAAATCATCAGCCTGTCGGCAGTCTCCTTCATCTCTGTCTTGTCTTCTTTCCTCTTTCCCCTCTCTCTCTACAAGAAATGTTTGTTCTCTTTTCCAAGATTCACGTTGCATTTTAAAATGTCTGACTTGTAAAAACTTTGTTGCCAACTTTTGTGTATTTGTCTGTGTAACGGAAGCTACACCTGTTAATTATAATTTTATGTAATTGTCCAGTTAAAAATATTTACTGTTAACCATATTTTTCTAGTTTTGGGGACTGTTTATGAGATTTGGAAACAGTTGTGTGCACATGTCACACTTTCATTTATTATGATAACTTCCATACCTATCAAAGTTCCTAGGTTGCAATAGCTAGAAATGCTGTGGCCAGGAGTGCCCCCAAGGGATTTCCTGTAAAAGCACAGTTAACTTCATTGGTGTCAACTTTAAAAATTAAGCCACCTTAATAATCAAGCTTTTTTTTTCATAGTCTTGGTGATTATGCTTAGATGTGACCAAACTCTTTGACTACGTTTTTCCAGAACGACTGGTTGGTTGCCTTCTTGAAAATTTTTGTTCTCTCTGATCCTAATTTGTTAACCTTCTGACCCTTATAATCTATTATTCTCCCTGTACTTGTTTTCTGGCTTTTCCCTGACCTGTGGTTCATTTTCTTACCGTCTGTCAATCTCAGCTACTGTTATTGCCTGCTGTTTTTACTACTGATTCTGTGGTCTATTTCTTTAACCTTTTCCTTTTTTGTTTTGGTTTTATTAGTACATTTAATGTAATTGCATTCCTCTCTTTCCACTTCATCGACCTGGCAAACTTTAAACCAGATTGAATCTGACTGTCAAACTTCCCTGTGCTTATGTTTGGGCTGCCTACTGCTGCAGTAACCTCAGTTGGGCGCTTCTGTCTGTGCCGCCTTTTACGCCTTAGTAGCAGCATTGTCTTCACTGTTCTTCACCCTCCTAACTAGTCATCCCCCTGCTCAGCTTTTTCAAATGACCTCCAGGAGATGTTCAATGCAGGAGAGACTCAGGTTCATAGTAATAAGTGAGGGGTGAATCTATAGGTTATACTTACTGTATTTTCATCACCTACTGCAGGTTCATGCTCAGTGGGATTCAGGATGTTTGACAAATGCTTCTATCATTTATTTTTAGAATCTATAGCATCTCAGTCTATAAGAGATTTGAAGTAGCTCACAGGAAATACATACCAAATAGTAAAATAAATTTAACAGTGAAACTTCTGGCTTTGGTAAAATTTTGGGACAAGGGGATCTGTGTCATGGAGAAAATGGAATAATAGAGGGATTGTGTTAGTTTTCTGTGGCTGCTGTAATAGATTGCTATATGCTTAGTGGCTTAAAGCAACACAAAATTATCTTAGAGATCTGCAGATTAGTTGTTTGAAATGAGTCTCACACCAGTAAAAGCAAGGGATCAATAGTGCTGTGTCCCTTTCTGGAAGCTCTAGGGATGTAACCCTTTCCTTGTCTTTTTCCAGAAACCGCCCACATTGGCCTCTTTCCGTATCTTCAGAGCCAACAACAGTGGGTCAGGTACCAAGTTGTTCTTGCATCACATCCCTCTGACCTCCCTTTCTGCCTCCTGTTTCCACTTTTAAGGATCCTTTTGGCTCTTGATTACACTGGACTCATCTGGATGATCCAGGACAGTCTCCTTACCTTAAGGTTAGCTGATTAGCTGCCTTAATTCCTTTCTGCCATGTAACCTGACGTGCTTCTATCATTTATTTTTAGAATCTATACCATCTCAGTATATTCACAGGATGCTGGGACACACTCAGTGGATGCCGGGATTAGCATGTGGACATTTTTTGGGGCCATTTTTCTGGCTACCACAGTAACTGATCATAAAGCTCTATTCAGTTGCTCTAGTTAAGTCATAATTGTGCCTCTAAGCTGTCTTTACGGTGGTCAAAAGAAAAATGGGAAGTAGTCCTTGTTATATGCTTTTCTGTGGCTATGCTAATGAATATATCACCTATAGCGTGCTGTTATAGTAGAGTCTATATGATCCTTTCAGTTGTTCTGGGTTCTGCAGTAGTGGAGGTTGGCACTAGTATGGTTAACAAAAAAAAATTAGAAATGTATAATTTAATAATTAAGTCCTTTATCTCAGATGCTATCTAAATTATTTTTAATTATTTGATTATAACAACATAAAACTGTGCTTGTTTCTTTTACTTACACCTCTCACATACCTATGGGACCAAAACAAAATAAAAAAGCTTAATACCAATAAACTTCAAATAAATAGCATTCATTTATGGGATGGATGATACTTTTGTTAGTTGATAATGTGGGTACTCCACTGGTTTGTGTGATGATTCAGTGTTCCTACTCTATTTGAACTTACGCTAACCATCACTCTTATAGTTCCAGGGGTGTTACTTGTTAATAGTGTAGTTTTCTTTTTTTTTTTTTTTTTTTTTTGAGACAGAGTCTCACTCTGTCACCAGGCGCCAGGCTGGAGTGCAGTGGCGCGACCTCGGCTGATTGCAACCTCTGCCTCCTGGGTTGAAGCAATTCTCCTGCCTCAGCCTCCCGAGTAGCTGGGTCTACAGGCGCGCACCACCACGCCCAGCTAATTTTTTTGTATTTTTAGTAGAGACGGGATTTCACCATGTTGGCCAGGATGGTCTCGATCTCTTGACCTCATGATCTACCTGCCTTGGCCTCCCAAAGTGCTGGGATTACAGGCGTGAACCGCCGCGCCCGGCCAATAGTGTAGTTTTCAATGCTCCACTGAACTCAGGTGGTAGATATGGTTGTAAGATAGTCATCTACTTTATCTAGAATGTGCATATAGATTTTAAGATTGTCATCAAAATGAAAAATTAAAATGTTCTTATAGCCCACCCTTGAGACTACATCTGTTCCAGGGCTTTTAAAGAATCTGAACTTGCCAAATGCTAAAATGGCAGAATTTGGTTTTGTGTCTCATAGCTCTGCATCACTTTTTTTCATGGATACTATCTCATGGCTAGATTTTCTATGCGTTTCTTTAATCCAATAATTCAGAGTAGGATGTGGCAATAAGATTTTTGTTTTAAGATGCTGCCTCCCCTGGTATATTTTATCAGGAATATTTAGTATTATTATAAAATTACCAGGTAAAGAGAGAATTTTATGGACATACATGTTTTGCTAAAGGAGGTATTTTTGTGTGGAGTATGTTTCTCTTCATTGTGTTGACTTTGTGAAAGAAATGGTTTGGATGTGTCTTCAGAAATTGCCTGCATTGATCCATGTTAAAAAAAAAAAAAGAATCTCACACTATAAGAGTTAGACATAAATTGTGTTTGTTAGTGAAGGGTACTCCTATCAATTCCTTTGTTTCTCATTTTCTTTGAATTTGGAACATTCACTTATATCTTTTCATTAGTGTTGTCCTTATGGTGTATGTGGGTTGATTTTTGTTTTTCCCCCTTAGTGTTCAATATGCTTAAGTGTTTTTTTGTATATTGGATTGAATTTTGATGGATGTTATTTGTCTTAACAAAATATATATCTTTAAAGAAAATTGGAATAACTTCCTTGATTCCTTGGTGGGTGAGTGTGTGCATGAGGTGGTGTGGTTATGGGTGGGCATATGATGAATAAGGAAGAGTCAGGGAAGGATGTGGAAATATTAAATTCTTTTCCATTTTTTTGCATTTTTAAAAATGACTACATCTAATACATTAAAAAAACCCAAATCTGTTCAAACTCATGCGTGCTTTCATATTAGTTAATATGAGAACATTCTTGACGTTGATCCTGTAGAATTATGTGTGGTAATTTTATTTGGGCAGCTTAGGAGATGCCTCATTTTGTGAATAATTTCCTTATTTTGTTTTTAAATGTATATGTAAAGGAAATATGTTTTTATTTGGAAAAATACAAGATCATACTGGGATTTAATGTGTTCTTATTCGTGTACAACATAGCACTTTTTTTTTTTTTTAATTGGGCTTCGGGGCCTGTACAGGAAAGACAGTTACCTTATCCTGCTTTGTATCTCAGTAACTTAGAGATGAGTGACCTGTTGAAGCAAAAGCCCAGAGTCTGGGAATGGGAAAACTATTTATGCTGTTCTCAAAAAGGAGTTCTAAGTTTGATATTAGTCATTGCCATGTGTTCTTTCTCTGATTGGCAGGGCTGTTCACTTAAATCTTCACGGAAGTGATGTGAAAATTTTTCAAAGGTAGAAGACTGAATAAATATAGTCATTTCAGCCACTAAGCACATCTATTGGAATTCTAACAGTATAGCCAAATTTAACCTAACATATAATACTTTAACCACAGCCTGCATTTTTAAAATAATACAAATATTAAGGTATAAAATGAAAATAATTTTCGAATTCTCATCACTTCTGCTTTTATTATGGAGTGTGATATGACCTCCAAGGACCTGGTTAGTTTTCTGCCTTTTCTTTCCGGAGTGACGACAGTACAAGCATCCATCAAAAAAGAGAACCAGGGCGTGAGTGGATCTCTTTCAATTCAGTTGACTACTCAAAGCAGGGAAGTTGTGCAGGAATCCTGCTTCTGTTTTAAATGTTAGGGAAATATTAATGTAACTTGTGTTTTTCCTTTCGGAGAACAGTAGTCTAGAGGCAGCTCCTCTAAATTTTTTTTTTTTTGTGTGTGGTCAGTTGAAACAGTTAGTTTTGTGTGGCAGTAACTATTTGCAGTTGTCTTTAAGTCATGACTTTCTAAGTGGCTGTTAATGTTAACTTTTAAAAACTTTGAACTTCAAATCTTCTCTACTACAACATTCCCTTGGTTTCGTATGCAGTTACTTCTGGCTTAGTGAGACAGTTTTCCTGTCATTGTGTTGCCCTCAGTGATTACTGACTAGAACTCCTTTGTTAGCTGGGCAGCTCAGAAAAACATGTATGGATCAGTGTTTTATGGGGACAAGGATTATGGAAAAAGGATCAATTATAAATTTGAATTTGTTTTCTGTATAAGACATTTCAGCATCCTTAATGATGGTGTTTCCACTCCAACTTACTATCTTTTGGCCTCTGCCATTTGGGTCATCAGAGAAAGTATCTTGAATGAAGTAAAACTTACTGGTAGCATGGACAGCTGTACTGTATACTTGATTTCCTGTAGTGTGTATTATGTGGAAGAACATACATTACTGCCATGGGAGATGTACTAAGAATGGAAAATAAGGTATTGTTGTAATAAATTATTAAGTAAATTTAATGTTTCTGCAGTAATATAAATGTGAAAAATCGAAGTTTGAGTTACTACTCTCATTAAAAATGATTACAGTTGATGTTATTGTTTAGATCTTGATCAGATTGCTATTAAGCTTCTAAACTTTCAATTTCTATTTTGATCTGATAGCTGACAGGAGGAGGTTGAAGTAGGATCTCTTAATTCCCTTCCTTGCTTTAAAATTCTGATGCTTTGCAGTATTTTTATTCTTTATGCTTTGATATGATTCACTTGTTATTGAATAAAATGCTCAAACACAGCATTGACAAAATAGGTGTCTACTAATTAGGTGGAAATAAATAAGTGGCCCCTGTGTAGGTAACATATTTGAGGAAATAAGCAGTTACTCCTCTGTGAGTTACTTTCCCATTTAGGACCATTGTACTGTCAGGTAAATGGTGTGGCTCATTTATATTTTGCTTGCGAAAACAAAGCACACCAACCAGGGATTACAGGATAATAAATAAATCCTTTTCCACTGTTGGTATTACTGAAATGATGGTCTTTGGGCATTATCAGTACAGATCAGCAACTCAGGTTCAAAAACTTGGCAATAGAGACCAAAAAGGAGTTCCTGAAAACAGAACATAACCTACTAGTCAACTAGAAGTTATCTTCTAAATGAAGGGGGGGAACTTGATTTTGAAGGTTCTATGAGACAGAGGTTCTCTGCACATCTTAATTGTGTAGGCAAGGCATATCTCACTGGGGCTAAGTAAATGATCCAGATTAAAGTTAGGGGAAGGCAAAAGTTAAGTCTAGATCACGGTCTCAAAGTTTGTACCTGTATATAAAAATTATTTACATATTTTTCTTCCACATCCCCATGGAGAGTGCTTGTCTATTTGGCTGACAGTGAATGCTTCTTCCTTCTTTCCTTTCTCCAACAATAATACTGTTTTAAGTATTTCTTAAAATGTTGCCCATAAGCTGTGCTGGCTTTCCTTCGCTGTATGTAGAACTCTTTGATTCCCTTTAGTCAGAGTGTCTTTGAATTTCCTTATCATGCCTCAAAGAAATTGTAGCCACAAATTGATGTGATTCTCTTTTAACTTGTTGCTACTCCTTATTCTCATTCATTCTTGAGCAAGCTTCACTGCAGTGCATACCTCTCTGCAGAGGGGAAGCTGGGTGTCCTTGGCAGAATAGGTGCTCACTTAATAGGGGCAGAGAAGGGTCTGGTGCATGTTCTTCCTCTGGTTTCATACACTTCCATTGTGACTAGATCAGACTGTACACTATAGCAGTTATTTTAAGAAGTTGGTAGCTCCTCTAATGTAGGAGGATGCCACTGTTGTCTCAATTTCATAGGCCTTTCTGAAGGTCATCCTCACTTGGGCTTATTTTTGCTGTCTCTCTCCTCTTGGTTTAAGAAGAATCCATAGTAACATAAACATTTTTAAAAAAACTATCCAAAAGGCATTCTATTACTAGAAACATATGCCAATAACAACTAAGTCTAAATAATCTAATCACCAGGTAGGACATCTGTGGCTAGAGATGTGAGGGGATACTTAGCATTTCAGAATGCATATGGACTAAGTGTTTACTGTATCAGTTAGCAGCATGCTTTTTCCAGTGTTGAATTTACTGGACTTCCTTTTAAAATGGGATAGAAAGCCTTTTAGGAGTGTTTTATAGTTATACTGTGATAAAAGTAAATTCATTTGGTAAAAGAAGAGTGGACTTTCTTAATTGAATCTTTAAATTGAATTGTGACTCACTGGGTAGTAGATTGTATTTTAATTGGGGATTAAGTTGGAGAGAATTTGATTCTGCTCAAAATTGATATGTAATAAAAAAGAGCTTTTATTCCTAATAAACATTCTGTATCTATTAATGATGCATTAAATAGTTCAAGCTTAAAAATTTTATGTAAGAATAGCTGGTATTCAAAGAGAATATGCTGTGCTCTAACAGGTTTCAAATTATTTACAGAAAATACAGATTGACAAAGGTTAACCATTCCAAATATAGAGCTTTCATTATTTTATTGGCTAAGTGAATAAAATAATGAGAATTATAGAAACAGGGACTTTTGGGGGGAAAAATACCTAAAACCTTTGGTAGATTCCTGAATAGAAAATCCTCAGACTTCCTTTTATGGGCAGTGCATATTGTGTTAGATAGCAGCAAGATGAAGTTTGCCTTCTTAAGTTTTATTTTATTTTTTAAAAAGCTTTCTTGCATGGAATCATTAAACATGACATAAAAAGAGTGTAATCTCTTCCAGGGAATTTTGGGTTTAGCCACATAGAACACATGATGAAGAGTGAAAGAAATGGTGACAGGTGTTGTTAGTTAATTTTGATGTTATGGGGGAATAGTGTCTTGACGTTATTTTAATAAAATTCTCTCCAAGGCATATCACTTTCACTTTTTGCAAATGGGCATTGTAAATTAGGAGGACCTTCAAAGGATAAACAAAAAACAAAGGTTAAGAACAAAATATTGGGTGGGTGTGGTGGCTCTCTGTAATCCCAGCACTTTGGGAGGCCGAGGTGGGTGGATCACCTGAGGTCAGGAGTTCAAGACCAGCCTGACCGACATGGTGAAACCCCAACTCTACTAAAAATAAAAAAATTAGCCGGGCGTGGTGGTGGACGCCTGTAATCCCAGCTACTCAGGAGGCTGAGGCAGGAGAATTGCTTGAACCCAGGAGGTAGAGGCTGTGGTGAAACAAAATTGTGTCACTGCATTCCAGCCTGAGCAAGAGGGAAATTCTGTCTCTAGAAAAGAAGGAAAAAAAAGAACAAAAATATCTACCCTGTTACTGTGAATATAAGGAATCAGTATACTTTGAGATGGAATGAGGTGTAGCATAGAATGTGTTTCTCTGCATTAGTTTCCCTGATTTTTGTCTCTTACAAATCAGTAAAGATTTGAAAACTGATCATAAAATAACTACTTGAATAAAACGACTTGAATTGTCATCTATAGTGATTCGAGTATAAATTACAACATAAAATTAAAACTTTGAAATAAAACAACACCTGCTCTTCAAAAGTATGTTCTCTTATATAAGACTGTTAGGACATGCAAATGAAAACAAATTTACATTGATTGCAATTTAAAATTTATTTCTTTGTCTTAACTAAGATAATAACTTTTATGCAAGATTTTAATGGACTTTTCTATTAAATAATGTAATGAAGAAGCCAAATTCCCTCATAGACCAGAAAGAGAGGCAGAATAATCTATAGTAATGTTATTTTGTGAATTCCCGAGCAGGTTTGTATCCTGACTCTGAGGGAACCAATATAACAGTCTATTATTTGTTTAAAATTGATGGGAGGTATCACAGCAGTGATAGTGGGGCTGAATTTGAAAAGTAGACTCCTTCAGTTTATTCTAAATCCCTATCCTGTCCCTCCCTTGGTTTCTTTAACCTATATAAAATTAATCATAGTATTTAAATAGGCATAAGAAAAAACAGTAACCTTAAAGTTTCACAATACTGTAGTTTTAGAAGATTACTTACAGCTCTTTCAGAAACATTACTTAAGACTAGATGACAAGAGACTATTAGTTTTAGGGTAAATTAGGTGCTCTGTCTTTAAATTTGGCCCAGGAAAATATTTCTGGCCCTAGTTTCACTTCAGCTGCCAAAATGCAATAAAATATTTTGACTGCAGTTTGAGAAATTTGACAACCTCATTTTAAATTCAAGAGTTAGCTTGTATTTAATATGTGTCAGTTTACTTCTGCATTGCAAAATACATGGCTAACCATGGTGTTTGACATTCGTTCATGCACTTTTTACCACAGGAGCACACAAAATGATTTTTTGTCTGCATTGAAATAAATGAGATTTTCTGTTGAGCCAGTGCAGCAATTCAACAATCATTTAGTTCCTCACTGTGTGTTTTGCACATTACTTGGTGAAGTGAGAAGGTATTAAATGAAATAGAAGATTAGATTAGGTGTTACTGTGAAGATCCTTAAATTGTTGTTGAATTTGGGCATGTTTTAAGGACATTTAAATAGTTTCTCATTCATTTGAAGTATTGAATCATAGGTGCCTATAAAATTGAATGACCGAGTGATCCACAGTTTCTGCAAGCCTTATTTAAACATTATTGATCCTGTTTTACTTCTAAAAATGATTTTGATTTGGGTAGATTTCCCATTTTATCTACAGACCTCTACATTTATAGTTCTAATTATATATTTTTTCGTATTCTTTTTCCTCCACTGTATGATAACCTTATGGAAGCATGTTTTTTTTGTTTGCTTTTATAACCTTCACAGAATCCAGCAGTTTTTCTCAGGAAGAAGTAAATTAACATGTGGTTATACAATTCATTTTGTATCATGTCTGCTATTACATATTGCATTTCTTCCTTTGTAATGTCTCATCTATAACTTTGTTTCTGTCTTAGCTGTCATCATGAGAATAAGGTATCATAGGGCTTTTTTTTTTTTTTTTTAATATGTTAAGTTCTAGGGTACATGTGCAAATCTTGCAGGATTGTTACATAGGTATACACATGCCATGGTGGTTTGCTGTCTCCATTCCCGCTTCACCTACAGTGGATATTTCTCCTGATGTTATCCCTCCTGAATCTCCCTACCCCTGCTATCCCTTCCCAGTCCCCTACCACCACAACAGACCCCAGTGTGTGATGTTCCCCTCCCTGTGCCCATGTGTTCTCATTGTTCAACACCCACTTATGAGTGAAAACATATGGTGTTTGGTTTTCTGTTGTTGTGTCAGTTGGTAGCATAGGAATTTTAAAATTCTTCACTCAAATGCATACCCTTGTATTTGAAATAACTCTTTACACTGGCGTCTTTGGAGACTCTTGCTTGAAAACCATTGTAAATGCTATATTCTTTAGATCTCTTATTATGTTGATGACTATTGAACATTTATGGAACATGCACTAGTTAACATGTGTTTGTTTTCCCATTGTTACTACTTAGATTTGGAGTAAACTTGTGTTGTAATAACTTGGGAATGAGGCTTATTTGTGGTTCATAAAATTTTTAACAAAACAATATGGAGGGAATTGTAGTTTAATGAATGTTGTGGTTTTTGAAATTAAATTGTAATAAGCCAGGGAAGTGCTATATCAGGAAGAATCATCTATTTCATCACAGTATTTCCTGCACCAGTGCCTGGTACATAGTTAACACGCCTTGAGTATTTGAAGGACTGAGTACCGTTACATGGGGTTGGTAGAGTTGTTAACTGGTTAGACTGGTGGGCAGCCATCAGGACTTCATGTGGCTTGTTGATTAAAAGCTTTCAAGTTGACTTTAAGAGTATGGAAAACTTAATTATTTTGAGTCCTTTTTTATTAAGTAATAGCTGCTAATTGATGTCTTTTAAGTGGTTGTTGGGGGTAAGGGACTTTTCTACTTTTGGGGTACCAGCTTTTTCAGCTCTCATATAGGAGAGTCAAAAGAAAAAGCAGTAGTATATGTTTTTTTCTTTGATGAATATGGGCCTCATCATACATGTCATCAGTTATCTTTGGCATCTTCGCATGATTTCAACTGCCAGTAAACAATTCATCTGTGGGCTTATCTTACTGATTATTGGAAGTCAGCATCGGGATTACTTGTTTTATACTGAGATGCATTTTGAGAAAAGGCAGTATAAAAGTGCATCTGTGCTAAGGAAATTCATTTTCTCCAATGAAGTAGAAGTCAGATTTCATGTTCCTTTGGGGCCAAACAATAAAACCCTGTCTCCTTTCCAATTCCAGTAAAGCTATTCAGACATTGAAGACTTGATAACATGTGGTGAGTATAAGATGTTGATTACTGTGAGGAGAGGAAGGTGGGAAAGATTAGACTGCCTTCACCAAGATCTACTGGCAGCATTAGCACCTACAGTGGAGATAAGGCTGTCTCCTCTTAGTTTTTAGGAGTCAATCCCAGAGAGATGTACTTTATGCCCTAGCAGTTCACAACTGCAAATTTCAAACTGTTTTTAGTTTTTCTACTTGGACTCTGCTATTTTATCCCTGGGCCTTTACTCATGCTGTGATGAATACCTCTTACTTAGCTTTTTCCTTGCTGAATTAACTCATGATATAGTACATTGAGTTGTTTCATATGAAGAACAGTCTATACAATCCTGGGCATGTACAGTTGACTCTTGAATAACATAGGTTCGAACCATGAGAGTCCACTTATGTGGATTTTTTTCTCAATAAAAATTACCCTAAGTGTGCCTGGCTCTCCTGCCTCTCCTTCCACCTCCTCCACTTCTGCCTCTGCTTCCCCTGAGACAGTAAAACCTGCCCTTCTTCCTCCTCCTGCTGTTCAGCTCAGCCTACTCATTGTAAAGACAACCTGGGTAAAGACGTTTATAGTCATCCACTTCCACCTAATGAATAGCAAGTATGTTTTCTCTTCCATATGACTTAGTAACATTTTCTTTTCTCTAGCTTATTTTATTGTAAGAATATGATACATAATACATGTAACAAAGAAAATATGTGTTAATCAACTGTTTATGTTATTGATAAGACTTTCAGTCAACAGTAGGTTATTAGTGGTTTAGTTTCTGGAGAGTCAAAAGTTACATGTGGATTTTTGACTGCCTGCCTGGGGTGGTGGGGAAGTGAGGGGAGAGTCAGTGCCTGTAACTCCTGTGTTGTTCAAGGGTCAGCTGTATATCTGTGGTTTCCAAAGTGAGGAGCAGGATGTTCCCTTGGGTTAAAAGAAAGAATTAGATTTTTCTCTCTCTCTACATTTATCTTGAGAGGAGAAAAGGTTTTCTCTTGTTTATTAATTGGGTTAACACTGGCACTCTTGTGCCATGTAAAGTGGACATTTGTTACATACAACGTGAGAATTATCCTGAGGAAGAGTGAGAGTTGGTGAAACAGAAGAGTTTGTATTGGTATCCTGACTTATTTGTTGGCTTTCTGCATATTGCAGTGTATTTTAATTTGTTGTGTGGCCTAGTTATCTTAAACATCCAAATTTTGTGGTTATCTTTGATGTCGTAAGAGCATACTTGAGGTAAGTAAGTTTAATATTGAGCAGTATTTCTACCTCATGTACAATTTAAGTCTCTTGGAACACTATTCACTTTTCTAACTCAAATGTTACGGGGTTCAGTATTTTGGTTTCATTTTTTAAAATGCTCCCAACGTTAGTTGTTGTCTTCCTCCTTGGATAGCAATGCTTATTATTTAAAAATTTAGCTATGCATTTGCTATTTGCTCATCTTTTTTTTTTTGCCCCACATAAAAAATGAGATTTTAATTTTTAATATTTTAAAGTACCATATTTTAGTAGTTATTTCAGTAAGGGTATATTTTTGTTTTGTCTGAAATATTTTTTTTAATCTGAAAATGTCTTTGTTTTGCTCTGAAATGTTGATTAGCTATGACAGTTATCTTTGTTAATCTGAAGGTATTATCCCATTGTTTTCTGACGTGTGCTATAGCTGGGATTAGTCTAATTGTCGTTCTCCTGAAGTAATTTGAATTTGATTGCATTTAAAATTTTGTATGCATAGTCACTGATTGGGATTCATATTTCCTGTGTCTGAGGATTCATCTCTTTCATCAGTACTGGAAAATTACCAACCTTTTTTTTCGCCATTCACGACTTCAACTTGATATGTTGCCATTTATTTTGTTGATGTTGTATAATCTCTTTTTCATATTTTTTATTCCTTTATCTCTCTGTGCTGTCTTCTGTTTAATTCCTCAGATTCCTCTTCCAGTTCACATCTGCCTCCTTTTTCTGTATCTGATTTATGGTTTTAGCCCAGCCATTGGGGTTTAAATTTCAGTGCCCATTTTTAATTGCAATAAGTTATATTTGGTTCGTTTTCTAGTCTGCTCTTAAAAAAAGTACTATCTCATTTTTGTATTTTGATTTATTCTCTTATATCTTTAGTAAATGTTAAATTTAGCTATTTTGGAGTATCTGTCACATAATTCTATATCATAAATGTCTTGGAAATATAAACTCCTTGTATTTTGTGAGTGTTGACTTTCACAGTGATGGGTTGTTTCCATGTTTTATTTATTTTTTGGTATAATTTTGGATTATGAACTCATCCTTAGGCTGCTTTTCACTGTGGGAATTTTGTGTGGTCTAGTTTGAAATCATGTTCCTTGAGAACCTGTTTTGTATTTGCTATACGCTTTAGTCTTAACCCTGGAAACTCAAATTATTGAGGGGCCCCAAAGAGCTTTTGTTTCTGTGGATTATACCTATTGATATTTACTGTATTAGATATTAATACTGAGATGCTTAGTCAATACTTGTTAGTTTAAAATAATAAACTCATAATATGCTAACATAAAATAGTTAATGAAAAATAACTGTCTCTCACAATTTAGTGAGAAAGTGACAGCATTAGTTTTGCAGATCTCTTTAACATCTGGCTGAAGAGTTGAAAACAACAGGATTCTAATAACAGCTTCAGAATTCAATCTGTTGCAACATGTCTCTTTGAAAGGTATTAAGAAAATCTGGCTTCACATAGATTTGTAGTTGGAAAAGGAGGAGTGTTTTCATTCATTCATTTTAATTTTTGTGGGTACATAGGTAAAAATATTTGTGGGGTACATGAGATGTTTTGATACGGGCATGTAATGTTAAATTAGCACATTATGGAAAATGGGATATCTAGCCCCTCAAGCATTTATTTATCTTTTGCGTTACAAACAATTTGATTACATTCTTGAAGTTATCTAAAAATGTACAATTAAGTTACTATTCATTATAGTCATCCTATTATGCTATCACATAGTAGGTCTTATTCTTTCTAACTACTTGTATTTTTTTGGTACTCATTAACCATCCCACCTGCCTCTTGCACCAACCCCCTCGTTACCCTTCCCAGCCTCTGGTAACCATCCTTCTATCTCTATGTCCGTGAGTTCAATTGTTTTGATATTTAGATCCCACAAATAAGTGAGAACATGCAATGTTTGTCTTTCTGTGCCTGGCTAATTTCACTTAACATAACGATCTTCAAGTTCCATCCATGTTGTGGCAAATGACTGGATCTCATTCTTTTTTATGGCTCACTAGTACTCCATTGGTCATATGTGCCCCCTCCCCCCCCCCCCTTTTTTTTTTTTTTGAGACGGAGTCTTGCTCTGTCACCAGGCTGGAGTGCAGTGGCGCAATCTTGGCTCACTTCAACCTCCTCCTCCCGGGTTCAAGTGATTCTCCTGCCTCAGCTTCCCGAGTAGCTGGGACTACAGGCATGCGCCACCACACCCAGCTAGTTTTTGTATTTTTAATAGAGACAAGGTTTCACCAGGTTGGCCAGGATGGTCTCCATCTCTTGACCCCATGATCCGCCCGCCTTGGGGGATTCCAAAGTGCTGGGATTACAGGCGTGAGCCACTGCGCCTGGCCAGCCCCTCATTTTTCTTTTTTCTCCATTCATCTGTTAATGCACCCATAGGTTGCTTCCAGATCTTAGCTATTGCAAACAGTGTTGGAACGAACAGTGGGAGTCCAGATATCTTTTTGATATATTTCCTTTCCTTGGGGTGTATACCCAACAGTGGGATTGCTGGATCATATGGTAGCTCTGTTTTTAGTTTATTGAGGAGTCTCTAAAGTGTTCTCTTTAATGGTTGTGCTTATTTACATTCCCACCAACAGTGTAGGAGGGTTCCCTTTTCTCCACATTCTCCACATTTGTTATTGCCTGTTGTTTGGATAAAAGCCATTTTAACTGGGGTAAGATGATAGCTCATTGTAGTTTTGATTTGTATTTCTCTGATGATCAGGGATGTTGAGCACCTTTTCATATGCCTGTTTGCCATTTGTATGTCTAATTTTGAGAAATGGGTATTGAACTCTTTTGCTCATATTTTGATCAGATTGTTAGATTTTTTTGCCTATAGAGTTGTTTGAACTCCTTATATATTCTGGTTATTAATCCCTTGTCAGATGGGTAGTTTGCCAGTATTTTTTTCCCATTCTGTGGGGTGTCTCTTCACTTTGTTAATTGTTTCCTTTGCTGTGCAGAAGCTTTTTAACTTGATGGAAGGTTGTCAGAAGGCGGCTTTGTTCTGGACTAGATGTTGTAGGGTCAATAGGATGATTTTTATTATCTTAATGAGTCTTGTATTTCAGGAGAAAGGAATAAAGGAGGTTATAGCTTTAATTGGTAAAGAAGTCATAGTCACTGTTATTATTAGCTAGGAAAGGTGGATATTTGGTTATATTTGTGGTTTGGACAATGTTGATGTGTTTGCTTGTTTTTGTCTTGTTCCGCATGGTCAGTAGTCTTGTCTAATGTTGATGTTATAATGGGAGGATATCAAGTCTTTGCCGTGAGGGTCAGGTCTTAGCAACATCAGGGCTCTGCTAATGGTACTGGATTTGTAGCTTTGAGGCTGCTTTTTTTCACTGTAGTTTGTCCATTGTTCTTGCATGTAAAGATGGTGCCCATGCAGAAAGATTGTAGTTGATCTTGTGACTCAACCTCACAAGTGTTTTTCCTCAAGGTAACTATTAAACTTCACTATGCAGCAGAAGTGCTTTATGTGTAGTTGCCATGTGGTCACACAGAGTATTAAAAAAACTAGTAGTGGGTTGAATAATGACCCCCCACCCAAGAAAAAAGTAGATCCATGCCCTAATCCTAGCATCCTACGAATATTACCTTATTGGAAAAATGGTCGTTGCAGATAAAATTGAAGACCTTGAGATGAGGAGGTAATTTTGGATTTGATTAGGTGACTCTTAATCTAATGACAAGTGTCATGATGGGAGAGAGACACAGAGAAAGAAGGGGAGACGACAGAAGAAGAGGAGGCAGTGTGATCATGGGGGCAGAAATCAAAGTGAGATGGCTACAAGCCAAGGAATGTCTGGAGCCACCAAAAGCTGAAATGGGGGAAGGAATTGGTTCTCCCCTAATAGCCATTGGCAAGAAGTGTGACTTTGCTAGCAACACTTTGATTTTGGTCTTCTGGCTTCTAGAACTCAGAATAAACGCTGTTGAAAAGCCATAATGTTTGTGGGAATTCGTCATGGCAGCCCACCGGTCTCTGGTTTGTTAGGAACCAGGCCACACAGCAGGAGGTGAGTGGCAGGTGGGTGAGCAAGCATTACTGCCTGAGCTCCACCTCCTGTCAGATCAGCAGCTGCATTAGATTTTTTTTTTTTTAATATATATGTTTTATTGCACTTTAGGTTCTAGGGTACATGGGCAGAACATGCAGGATTGTTGCATAGGTACATACATGGCAGTGTGGTTTGCTGCCTCCATCCCCCTGTCACCTACATCTGGCATTTCTCCCCATGTTATCCTTCCCCAACCTCCCTACTCCCCACTGTCCCTCCCCTATTCCCCAGTAACAGATCCCAGAGTGTGATGCTTCCCTCCCTGTGTCCATGTGTTTTCATTGTTCAACATCGGCCTATGAGTGAGAACATGCGGTGTTTGATTTTCTGTTCTTGTGTCAGTTTGCTGAGAATGATGGTTTCCAGATTCATCCATGTCCGTACAAAGGACATGAACTCATAATTTTTTATGGCTGCATAGTATTCCGTGGTGTATATGTGCCACATTTTCCTTGTCCAGTCTATCACTGATGGGCATTTGGGTTGGTTCCAGGTCTTTGCTATTGTAAACAGTGCCACAGTGAACATATGAGTGCATGTGTCTTTATAATAGAATGATTTATAATCCTTTGGATATATGCTCAGTAATGGGATTGCTGGGTCAAATGGAATTTCTATTTCTAGATCCTTGAGGAATTGCCACACTGTCTTCCACAATGGTTGAACTAATTTACACTCTCACCAACAGTGTAAAAGTGTTCCTATTTCTCCACATCCTCTCCA